>KN505543.1:0-12633 GCA_000787155.1 Scartelaos histophorus
AGAAGAGGAAAGGGGTTAGTCCAAAGGCATGTTTTCACTCATTTGCAGCATTCCTTCGACTCTTTTATTGTAAAACGTTGATATATATGTTCGTTATGTGCCAAACCTAACATATATTTCTTCTCTGCTTTCAGCAACACAGACTTTTGACAAAACCGGCCATGGCCAAACTCAGACTGAACCAGAAGACGTCATTTTTGTTAGGTAAGTGTTTCGCTGACATCTGTTCCACCCAAACATGCTCTAAATCTGTAACAAAGCTCAAACAAAGGATTACATTTTTCATAGACTTGACTGTCCAACTTTAAGAGGACTTGTCCCCACCTCTCTCTGGCTGTTATTCAAACCTTTGTAAGACCAGTTTGTCCTTATTGACAGCTAAATGGAGTTAAATTGCCATATCCCTGCTGCTATAAACGGACTACTTCCTAAATGTCACCTCTGTTCTATAAAGAAAAATCATCATGTGTTTTTCAACATAATTGCATATGGAACCTCACATAACTGTTCAAATCATTATTACCCACTCTAGTTTCTCTCAGAGGGGCCAATGCATAGTGCAGTATATTATACAAAGGCAAAGCTTGGCATTGTCACCCACAGTCAGCAACAAGGGAGATCCATTAAAAATCAAACGCATTACACAGAATAATTACATACAGTGCCCATGTTACATACAATACCACTTTATTTAAGATTGAGTTGTTAACATGGCTGTATGGAGCGCGAGCACACTTTCCCAGTTACATATGTAGCCCACCCACACATGCAATCACAACTCCTGTCTCCTCCACACTTTGGTTTGCACGTTTTCTCTCATTTTTACAAGATTTTAGGATGTGGATCTCACTATACGCATTTACTGTCCTTACTGCTCAGTTGTTGCTTTGTCTGTTTCTTACAATGTAAACAGTGTTAGTAATTACAATTTTCAACTGTGGAACCTCATCTCACATCCACTTTAAGCGGTGCCTTTTTGCTTTTCTAATATCTCTAATGAAGGCTAATCGCTATATAGGAATGGACTAATCGTAATAATTATTCAATAACTTGGCATATTAAAATGTAACATAATAAATGTGTGATTTTTGAAAGGCAAATCATCTCTGAGGGCGTGTACTTGCCTGAACAATGCGAGAGAATTAACAACATTTAATTAAGTTCTCGTGAAGATAATGTATATATTTACAGTATTATTAAAATCTCACGTTTTGCTATAAGTTATATTTAACCTCGATAAAACTATATGTTGGATGAAAATAGCCCTTTATTTTAATCGTAGCAGTTCATGACAATTTTACCACATAATTGCTACTCCCACATTACTTGCCTATATGTATATACAGGCCATGCACGATTGGGCCCACACACAACCCAATAGCCACAGACTCCAGTGCTCTAGCAACCAGCGGGCATCATGCCAAACCACGGAGGTAGTTCCTATGGTAACTCTCTCTGCCTTTTTGTAAATAAGGTAAGAGGAAAAAAAAAGAAAAGAAAGAAAAATGGGGTATTGGGAGAAGCATGCACTTCACATTCAAGTCTCAAGAGCTCCAATAATTTATGGTTTCGCGAGGGGTAGATACGAACCCTGGCCTTGCACCAAATTGTTATCGGACTGGAGAGGGCCATTAGAGCGGCCGGGGAGTCCGGGTCGAAGCCCTCAAAGACCCGTTCACTGTCCGCTGCAGAGCACCGCGGAGATGAATGAGGTTTTAGTTCAGTCCCAAGATCGTACGCAATCATAGTATTAGCGGGCAGTTCTGCACCATTAAAAAGTACTACATGTAATTTCAAATATGTAACTGCAAACACACACACAGCAAAAAATAAAATCTAGCCAAGTTAAAGTTGAATCATGATTTCAGTACATTTCGGTTGACAAGTAAAATGATTTGCCAAGGGAACAAAACTTTTTGTTCGTAAAATATAAAAATACGTCTTGCTACACTTAAAATAACTCAACTCTTTGCACTTAAAATAAGAAACTAAATGTAATGTTGCCTGAATTAAGAAAAACACACTTGTTTCACTGGTAGATAATTTTACTTGTGAAGTAGATATAGTTTTTTCCAGTGCAGAAATTATTTCAGTGTATTTTAAAAATCAAATACCTAATACTTTATATTTAAAAATATGCATATCTATTATTTTATATTTGATTTATATATATATATAGATCTCAATATATTGCTTCAAAGATATACTCTGATAAACGACAGCATTGAAGCTACTTAATGTCACTGACACAATGTCCATAATGCAGGATAATCCAAGTTAACCATTTTTAAATAGACAGTATCATTAAAAGCTGCAACAAATAAAAATTGAAACTAAAATATAATGTTCCAGCTTTCATATACTGAATGATAAGTTGATGGAGTAATTATCGTGACAGACCTAGAATTATATAGTCATAACAGATATATCAACTCTAGATTATTGGATTTTTAACTTTAACCTGAAGATCTTTTTGTTTTGATACATGATAGAAAGTAAAATGGTGGTAAACCGATAGTTGTCAAGAAAATCGTATGGGTGCAGTAGACACAAAAGTCACTGTATCCCCTGAATTAACAGGTTAAAATAATCAAATTTCAGTTTCCATGTGTCAAAAGAATTAAAAAATGAACTTTAATATAAGCCTGTAATTTAAAGATGCATTGTGTAACTTTTCCATCAAACGCTTTTTTCCATGTAAAATCTTACTGCTTCGTCTGGAATGTTTCACAGTTTGGTATTAAACCTTTCTATCTCCATGGAGACCAAACCAGACCAAGTTACTAGTCAGATCTGTGGAGAGGCGACCCTGCTCACAGAAAGAATTCCTGATTTTTGAGCAGTAAAAACACCTGTATGTTTAATGTTTAGTTTTGCTGTGGAACATTCGAGGCAGAGTAATGTCGTATCAACAACCAACCAAAAAGTCACATAGTGCATCTTTAACCTGAATATATAGATTTTTTTACGATACACAATAGAATGTAAAATGCTGATAAACATATAGCTGCCAAGAATATTGTTTGGGTGGAGATCGACACAGAAGTCACTGTAGTCCCCTGAATTAATAGGTTAAACTAATCAAATTGGTGATTCCATTAGTCAAAGTATAAAAACATGTTTAAAAAAATGCTATAATATAACCCTATAATTTAATCTGCGATGGACATTGGCTGCATGTCCAAACCACACTCTGGACCCTGCATACTTGTGGAGCTGGATTCAAAGGAGTGGTTAACAGTTTATTAGCTGTCGCCGGGCAGATTTCGCTGTTCTGTGCCCCGACATTGTTTGGATGCTGCCGGAGACTGTGTGCGTCACGTTTTACCAAGAAGAAGACTGGTGGAGAGCCTCTCAACCCTCTGTCTCTGCCACAACAATCTGGTGCAAAAGTGCTTCATTCAGCCTTGTGTTTGATTAGACAACATTTAATTATCACTCTGGCTACACAAGGCAATTTGGTTTCCTCTTTAACCGCATTTTTCTTTCTTATGTTGAAACAGAAATTGCGTTTTGAGTTATGATTTTGGCTATTGAAATTGTATTTTGTTTATACTGTAATTAATTTATTCCTACTCCTACCACATGAGAATTAGTCACTATTTATTCAATAGTAAATAAATCTCCTTCTTATGTGGGCTTAGAATTTTGATTTTGGCTATTCATATGTTGTTTTTTTAGGGTAGGTTTTTTTATACTGTAATTAATTTATTCCTGCTCATAACACATGAAAAATTATTCACCATTTATTCAATAGGTAAACACAGCGCCTTCGTTCTTATGTGGGTTTTGTATTTTGATTTTTGTTATTGAAATTGTAGGTTTTTTATACTGTAATTAATTTATTCCTATTCACAACACAAGCAATTAGTCACAATTTTTTCAATAGCTTCTTCAGTTATTGTAGTCTTTTATTTTCAAATCAGATTTTGTTTTCAAATCTGGGGTTTTGTCAGTGCACAGCTTTCAAAATGCAATATTTTTCAACATTAATTTAACCAAAATATTTACCAGTAAGTATAATTATTTAATTATTTAAACCCCTTAACAATTTTTTTTTTCTTCATTTTTAAAATTTATATACCAGATTTATTAATTCATTTTCTACCCAATTTCAAGCTTATGTTGCTGCATACAAAATTTGATAAAACTACAATAATGTAACAGTATTTTTCACTAAATAGAAAGTTTTATAATTATATAAGAAACTACATGAACATAAATTCATGTCTGGTCGCTCTCCGAGACCTAAGCACTCAGCACTATTATTAGCCCCTTAATAAATAATGCATGTGGTAGTGCTATGTTAAGTTAGTGTATCAGAAATGTGGTGTGTTTCAGTAAATAGGCCATGGTCTCCCTTCTCTGTGTCGTGGTCAGGCTGACATTTAAGTCGCAGGATTTGATTTATTTTTCAGCTTGTTTTAGCGCTTTCCCGTTCTTTCTGATTACATTATCAGACTTGTGACATTTATATACAGTTAAATTTAGCGAACATAAGTTGTTTTTTGCACTTATCACCACATTGAAACGAGGTGTTAAGGGTTAAAGATGAAATCGTGTGTGCTGCATGCTCCGGTGCACCCTTCTAGCCCTGCCTCCAGTTGGTTCACAAATATTTTGGTGATTTTTGGCTACGAATCTCGAATTATTTCAGCATGATTAATTTGTTTTCGCTCTTTCAAGTGCTCCCATAGTAATCCTCCTCACCCAGCTGTACCTGAGCAGACAGCAGACAAGGGGGCACGAGGGGCTCACCTCCTCCTTCTCTGCTGCACACCCACCAAAACTAGAGCTAACCAGACAGACAGGATTGGCACAGCTCTGGCATTGGCACAACCATGCCGCATTCAAGCGTGAGGCGACTGCAAAATTAGACAAGGTTTTTTGAAATAGGAGCAGAGGAATCAACAAGGATAAAAAGCCCAGACTTAGAAGTTGGTGCGAGGGGAAACGGGGGAGACAAAGTTGTAAAAGATTTTCGGGAGTGAAATGGTCAGATGGGAAGGACAAATGAGAGGCACTTAGAGACAGACGGGAGGACAGCCAAACTAAATGAGCGCGAGCCAGAGGGACTGCGAGCCAGAGGGCACCAGGGCGAGACCAGCTGAATAGGTCTGCGTTTGGAAGAGGGCCAGCCTTTTCTGTACCATTAGACAGATTATTCTGACACCTACAGAGAACTTGTCCAATGCCCAGATTAAGATACAGCCATTTACTAGTATTACTTAGTCAGAAGTGGGGATGTAATGAGAAGTTTTAAAAAAAATATTGAAAAAGTTCTATTCTGTGGCACCAGTTCTAAAGTTGTAAATACGTATTTTTATTTCTTCTCACTTCCTTTTGACCAAACAGCGTATTTTCTTTTCTTTTGTAAGTAATAATTGTTTTAACACATATATGTAATTTGAAAAAGAAGAAAAAAAAAACAGCTTGAAATAAAACAATCACTTAAACATTTTGGTTGTTTTTGCTCACTTTTTGCCTTAGGATATTTAGTTACTTTTTCTTTTTGACTAATAATATTTAAATTCTTGATTTTTTTAATCAGAAAATGAATGCAGTTTATTTAATGTTACCATATGGCCTTCTACTAGATCTTGTAGAGCAGGTAATGTCCAGTTTTATGGTATTTATGACTATTTTTCCAATCTCACTACTTGTTCAGTTGAGTCTGTAAATGTTTCTTATTTTTTTAACAATTAGTATCTGGGTATTGACTTTTTCAACCCTTCTCTTCTGTCTTGACTGCTCTACCCTCCTCGACTGTGAGACTGAAGTTGATGTTTTCCGCTTCAGTCTTTTCGAGTGTGAATCTGCACGTTATTGCCCTTGGGTGTATCATACATTTTTTCACTACAGATTCAAACCAATGTGTTTAGTTTTCCACTGCTGGATACAAAACACGCCATACAAAAAGATAATTACTTTCCTAGAAATATGTGTAATTGTACAGTTATAGTTTAACACTGACCTTGCTTGTTCAATAGACTTTTCTCTCTTTCTGCTCCGTTTGGCTGCATCACACAACACATATTTCTTGTATTACTGGTCCCAGCAGGTGAGAGGTGAGTCATTTTTGGCCAAAGTCCGGCACCCCCCCTCATTGTTGGATCATCGGCAGTTGTCCAGGGGTCTATAGCTGTATTTTTGGTGCATTGAGCGGTTTGAATAGGACGCCTAGCAACTGGGCTAGCGCGGCAGCTATGGAGTAATCAATGAGTCCTTGAGGCACACAGGAGCAGTGTCAAAACACAACCATTGACTGCTAACAACAGCCAATTTGCCGTTTTTGCCGGAGATCACCTTAGGTGGATGTGTGGACTGTGTGTAGGCGCCCCATCACTTATACTGCATAATGAGCACGATCGACTGGATAGTGCTATTACTCCAAATTGTCATCCAATTACTTTGCCATTAGCTGCCATTTGTGACAATGAAACTATGCCACAATGCAGGAACTTCAGCATCACCCCAAACGCACGCTATTAAAAAGAGTGGATCTGATATCTGATACGATGACCCACACACCTGCACTTGAAAACACTTAGGAAATTAATTGCCCTGCTATTGGGTATACACAATATAAGAGGAGTATGCTCTTCTGTTACCCACAATATTTTCTGTAATTTTTGTTTTGAGTGAGTTAAACCATGCCTGCCTTCCTGACATTTCTCAAATTAATTTTAAAAAGTTTATCAAGAATATTCATTGCCTTATACAAGAGATTTAAAGATTAGTTTGACAAAAAAATTAAAGTGCTGGGCAAATTGACAAGGAAATCTGAATTGCAATAACATTTAAAACATTTATTTCATTTGATTTTGTCCTGTCAAAACAAATAAAAATTAGTTTCAGTTTTACATTTGTTGAACATGAACAAGGCAAACTTTGGTCCACTATCATTTAACACAAAAACAGTACATTTTTAATTATTCTAAACATTGCCTCAATCTGAATTATAGATGTATTTATGCAGCCCTACAAACAAGTCTCATTTTGATACATTAACATATTTTTAGACTAGTTTAATTTATTGATTACTTTGACTAGGGATGCAATGGTATCCAAATCTCTCGGTAGGATATTTTTTCAATATGCATTTCATTATATATTAATTGCAATATTTTGTAAAGGCTTACAGAATTAATGTGTTATTTTTTTCCTTTTAAAATGCCATGACAAGCCTTTGGTACTGTTATAATAAAATATAATTTTTTTTAAGCTATTCCTGCACCACAAAAATGAATTTAATCAAAGAGACTTGTGATTCGATATACAATGCATCCGGAAAGTATTCACAGCGATTCCTTTTTCCCACATTTTGTCATGTTACAGCCTCATTACAAATTGTATTAAATTCATCTCTTATCTCAAAATTCTACACACAATACCCCATTATGACAATGTGAAAAAAGTTTGACATTATTTGAATTCAAAATAGAAAAGTATTCACAGCCTTTGCTTAGTACTTTGTTGATCAACCTTTGGCAGCAATTACAGCCTTAAGTCTTTTTGAATATGATGCCACAATCTTAGCACATCGATCTTTAGGCAGTTTTGCCCATTCTTCTCTGCAGTAATTCTCAAGCTCCATCAGGTTGGATGGAGACGTCTGTGCACAGCCATTTTCAGGTCTCTCCAGAGATGTTCAATCAGATTCAAGTCTGGAGTGGCTGGGCCAGTCCAGGACATTCACAGAGGTTCTGAAGCCGATCCTTTGAGATCTTGGCTGTTGCTTCGGGTTGTTGACCTGCTGAAAAATGAACTTTCACCCCAGTCTGAGGTCAACAGTGCTCTGGAGCAGGTTTTCATCCAGGATAACTCTGTATTTTGCTGCATTCATTTCTCCTTCTATCCTGACTAGTTTCCCAGTTCCTGCTGCTGAAAAACATGCCCATAGCCTGATGCTGCCACCACCGTGCTTCACTGTAGAGATGGTATTGGTCAGGTTTCCTCCAAACATGATGCCTGATATTCACACCAAAGAGTTCAATCTTCAATTTTGTTTCTCATGGTCTGAGAGTCGTTCAGGTGCCTTTTGGCAAAGTCCAGACGGGCTGCCATGTTCCTTTTACTAAGGAGTGGCTTTCGTCTGGCCACTCTACCATACAGGCCTGACTGGTGGACTGCTGCAGAGATGTTTGTCCTTCTGGAAGGTTCTCCTCTCTCCACAGAGGAACGCTGGAGCTCTGACAGAGTGACCATCGGGTTCTTGGTGACCTCCCTGACTAAGGCCCTTCTCCCCCGATGGCTCAGCTGACCAGCTCTAGGAAGAGTCCTGGTGGTTCCAAACGTCTTCCATTTAAGAATAATAGACGCTACTGTGCTCATTGGGACCTTCAATGTAGCAGAAATTCTTCTGTATCCTTCCCCAGATTTGTGCCTCAAGACAGTCCTGTCTTGGTGTTTGTGCTCTGACGTGCACGGTCAACTGTGAGACCTTATACAGACAGGTGTGTGCCTTTCCAAATCATGTCCAACCAACTGAATTTACCACAGATGTTAGCTTGAGATGTTTCTACAGCTTCGTTGGAGTCCACAAAGGCAAAGGCTGTGAATACTTATGTAAATGTGATTTCTTAGTTTTCTATTTTGAATCAATTCAAAAACTGTCAAAAAAACCAAAACTTTTTTCACATTGTCATAATGGGGTATTGTGTGTAGAATTTTGAGGTAAGAAATGAATTTAATACAATTTGGAAAGAGGCTGTAACGTGACAAAATGTGGAAAAAATTAAACGCTGTGAATACCGGATCTACTCCTATATCTATATATATATATAAAAAAAGATATACAAGCATCTACACAATTAAGATATGCATTCACAATTATATTAAATCATTAATAAATAAGGGACCGAACCAGGATTATGTATTTGGTCTTAAACCAGGTGTAAAATGAGTCTGGTCTTGGCCCGTCTACAGAAATTTGGGGGCCCAGGGCAAAAAGACTCAAATAGGCCCCCCTCTAATATAAATGAATAGAGGGTCCTGGACCCCTTTGACCCCCTGTCTGCTGCCCTGCTGTGGTTGTAAGGCTGTGCAAACATATCTATATATTGTATTATTTAAAGTGATGATACAGTATCGATATTGTGGGTTTCTGTATCAATATTACCAAGAGCATTTTGTGTATTTTGTTTTTTTTTTGGGTTGCAGTGCTGCAGTTTTGTGACTTGTTTAGTGGAAGGAAACTTGTTTATGCAACACATTTGGCATATTCACTGTTTTGATGATTAAACCGAGTGTGTTTCATATTAACTTTGCACAAGAAGTCGTTTAATGGAGACTTTTAGTATCACAGACATCATTATTTTTTACTGAACCATATTGAATCAATTTGAAATATTTCAAACTGAATCAAATCAAAATCAAAAGCTCTCTGTATTGTATAATGACCTACGTATCAAGTTATGTGTTGTACCGGCAACTTCTTAACGATGCCCAGCCCTACTGCTCACTATAATCTAACATCTAACCTGCCAGATTTGACTTTCTTGTGTGGTCCCTCCTCATTCATAAATCTGCTCTTCTTCCTCTTAGTACATGTTAAGAGCGTGTCCTTGTGTTGTGGCGGTGTAGACTCCTTGGGGGACTTCACACATGAGTCTCTATCAGCTCACTCCACACAGGACCTGGGGGCACTGACGTTTCTCTCACCGCTGTCCCTTTGTTAGTCAGCACTGGGTAATGATCCGTGTTGAGGTCAGGAGAGCATCTTAAAGACACCACTTATCTATTCACCGAGTGTCTCCTCTGACTCTTATGTGTAATAACTAATACATATATGACCATAGCAGAGGGCAGAGTGCTACGGCTAATATAGAGCCGTGCACAATATTTTAGCCTGAATCTATCGCCTTAATAAAGAGAAATTCTGAACCTGGCCATAGTTTATTTCTGTTTTTCAGAACAAATAGTCTATACTCAACTTCCAAACCTGGAGACAAAGAGAAGGATGCAGCAAAAGGCACTCAATAAATGTAAAAAATATAATTACAGTACATACTAGGAAGAGATAATATGCTGTTTTGACCCTGTATATTAGAGAAGATGCTATCAAAAGTGGCCATTAGATGCAAAGTAAAAATACATTTAGGTTTGAATGTAATGGGCAATAATGGCTAACAAATTTGAGATGGATTGAGGACACTTTATAATATCATGCTAGAAATCTGGCTTAAAAATACATCTAGAATCAGTAAAGACATAATTGTTCTTTTTCCACTCTGAGTCGTACCCAACATCAGAAGTTTCATGTTGAACGGTTTGCTCATTTAACTCATTTTAAGTCTAAATAAAGAAAAAGATCTCACTATCACAAAGGCCATGTCAAGACTGTATTTGGGAGTATAATGAAAACTGCAAACACTGACTGTAAACCTGCCAAACATTCAGATAATGCTATATATTAAGTTTGAAATGATTTAGAATTAAATTAATATCCTTGAAAATCCGGTTTGTTTGTTGTTGGCTTAAGCTACACCTAGTCACATTATTACATAAAAGCAGTGTTCAGTTGTACCATAATAACTCTTTTCTTTTAATACACACTTTTACTCAGTGCAAAAAACTGACCCCCAACCATTTTGATAATGAATTAGCTCTTGGTTATGGTGGTTTTTATTAAGCTTGAAGATGCATTAAGTGCTATAGACTCGGAGAAGGCAAGATTCAAGTGTTTCTTGTAGTGCAGCGAGGAGAGCTGAGGATGTGGCAGAGGAGGTAGAAGTAGGTCACGCACACGCCTACAGTGAACGGTGCAGGTTAAGTACTCGCCTTTGTGTTCAGAGACAGCGAAGGTCTGAGGGGTGGGCCGAAGTGCCGGCAGCGCCCACAAGGGGGAGACAAATCAACAAAGAACTGTCTGAATTATACAGACTTCTCCCTTTAAGGGCTGTTATATATGTTAATTATTATTCATGGAGAAGTAAGTGATAGGATGATGGGGCTATATTTAGACAGTGCTGCTGCAGGAAAGAACATGGAAAGCATTCTTGTTTTTATCAGAGAATATAATTATGTTATATAACCACAATGTTTGTTTTTTGAGTTTTGAAGACATTTTTGGAGCTTGCACTTTCTTCTGTAACTACGGATCCAGCTCCATCTGTTCTGATACCGATGCCGATACTTTAGTATTTGCTGATACCCGACATCAACAGATACCAGTGTAGAGACTGAAAGTATTATTTATTTTCTTTAAACACAAATTGCGCATGGTGAAAAAAAAAAATAAAATATTTCTGTGGAAATGTCAATCCTCTGATTCAAATGTTCCACAGTATGACATTAAACAGTTCTACCTCACGTTTATTTAATTCCAGGTGGTATTATTGCTCAAAAATACTTTGAAAAACAGGCATTCTGACTGTGAGAGGTGTCGCCTCTCCACAGTTCTGGCCTGTAACTTGGCCTGTTGTGGTCTCCATGACGATAGAAATGTTTAATGCCAAACTGTGAAACAAGACAAAGCAATAAAATCTCCATGGGAAAAAGCATTTGAGGCACCACCAGAAAAGTTACACAACAAAATATTACAAGGTGTTTTGGGCCAGTCGTCTTACACCAATAAATAGAGGAAAATTGGCTATTGGCTAAACTCATCTTGGGACTGATATCCGATCGATCATCAGTATCAGTGCAGATACCAGTATCGTGTCATATCGTTTATAATGCAGCTGAACCCTCATAGGTGGTTATGATGAGGAGAAAAAAGAATTAGTCTAGAAAAATTAAGTTTGAATAGACTTGGGTTGTGGAGTCAGGGAGACACTGTTTTTATTGTGCAACCTTTTGGCAATAAAGAAGCATTTTAGCTCCTTTATAAATGTTGCTTTATTGTTTATTATAATAATTCCATTTAACTAATTCTATTTCGCAACGACTGAACAAAGAAAGAAGCCAAGTGAGTAATGTGTTTCAAGGTATTATGGAGTAAAAAGAACTCATGTAAGTGAATATAAGCAGGATAGAGGAGTTGGACCATTCCAGTTACATAGGGTAACTTTAACTTTTTTCTTTTCTGTGCTCTAACTTTCTTTCTTAGACTTTTGGTTTGAGTTCAAATTCAAAGCTCATATCTTATTCTTTACACTTCAAAGTTTCCCAGGTCAGGCTGAAGTCAGTGTTAGTGAAGAGATCCAGTTGATGAAAATGTATAAAAAGTGCAGCCATACAAAGTGAACTGACGGTCTGGATGAAGAGGAGACCCCGGCGATGACCCCCTCTGTGCTCTGCAGTGTGAGGTAGTTGGTTGTATGGTTTCGCATAATAAACAACCTGGAGATAACTGTACAACCTTCTAGCTTTCCCTGCGGATGCACGCTCTCTTCGGCGGGACTGTCCCCCATCGCGACGAGGTAAGGACAAAAACTTGGGGGGAAAAAAAGCAGAAGTAGAAAAGAAATTCTTAACTGTCAAAGCTAAAGCAACCGTGCAGAGGTTTTGACATGGTCTGAAGGCGTGCAAAGAAGATTATATGTAGGGAGCAAAGACCTCCTCCAAGGCACTATCCTGCACTGGTTAGTTTCAGATGCCCATATTCAATAAGATCCTGTAGTTAAGGGGTATAAATTTCTGACCCCTTTATGGGATAGAACAATAGTGAGCGTCTGAAATGGGTTTGAA
>KN505546.1:0-11938 GCA_000787155.1 Scartelaos histophorus
AACTCTAGTCTGTAGCACTTTTAAATGTGCAAATTTAAATGCGTAATAATATTAAAAATAGACTGTTTAAGATTTCATAAAATAATGTCAAAAATGGGCCAAAGAATAACAACCAGCGCTGCCTGCTATGTAGACACAAAAAGCCTCACCCTGTGGAGAAAGAAACTTTGAATGAGCCAATGAGCTTAAGAAACATTTTACAGAACATTAGAAAAAAAGATAAAGGACTACAGATTTCATTACATGCATCATATAAAATATTAGTTTCTTTTCAACATATTTACAGAATATATAATACACATCAAGATCTGTACAATACATCTACACCACATTCTTAAAAATATGTATTGTCCCATTATATTCTCATGAAAACAACAACAGTAAAAAACAAAATAATGATGCTCTGTCTTTGATACGAGCTCCACTCCATTGAGTCTGGATATATTCCCTCCATAAGGCTGAACACACACAGATAGGGGACACAAAGCTCAGACTACTCCCATCAGACATAAGTGCAAACTGTGAAACTAAGACGAGCCAGGAGGACACCCTCAGCAGTTCCTCTAGAAACGGACAATTTCCCACGGGTGCTACTGAGGCTGCGCAGTGGCCCGGTCCGAGAGACTGTCTGTTCGGTGAGGCCCTGTTTGTTTTTGAGTCTGTATCTGCTTCTGTTGGTGCTGCTGCTGCTGGCCCTGGCTGCTGAAAGTGCTTTGCTGCTGCAGAGGGAAAGCCTGAAGGATCAATTGAGTTGATTGGTTTCCATGAAGAAGCCGAGGAGCCTTCAGAGGTGAACAAAACAAAAACATGTCTTTGTTGTGATGCTATTTCTATTTTAAATGGTTATCAAGGATACACATAAGGTATAACACAAACTAAAATAAAAACAAAAATAGCAAGGATTCAAAAGACAAGATATCAAAGTAGTGCATTCCATTACTTACAATAGATCAAATATTACTCCAATACAAGTAAAAGTTGCTCAATCAAATTATTACTTGAGCTAAAGTAAGTACTGATAGCCTGATGCATCAGACGGTTTCACTCCGTGTTTCTTTCACTCCGTGGTAGCTGGAGTAAAATGAAATTGAGCGGAGGCGCTAGGTGGCGCCAGCCTGGCTAAAGTACTGATGTATTAGCAGTGGAAAATACTAATAATAATTTAATATTGAAAGTAGTTCTTAAGAATCACGCTGCAAATAATTACTTTGTGGCTTCATAGATAATAGATAAATTGCCAAAAATCTTGAACAAGTCAAGTAAAAAAGTAGGATTGTAATAAAAATGAAATACACAGGATGCAGACTGCTTACCTGGAGGAACTGTGCTTGCTGCTGCCCCAGTGCACCCTGTCCTGGCTGAATGGGCTGGACTTGTGACTGTTGAACTTGCTCAGGCTGCTGCTGGGAGATGCTAATGGTTTGGGCTTGTCCCTGCTGAGGGGAGAAGGCCGTCACCACCTGTCCCATGAACATAGTAGTGGGCACCATCACCGCTCCACATGCCATCTGTCCCGTCACCAGCTTCGTCAGCAGCTGTGGGGTCGCTGGAAACCTGTCAGAATGGACAGATCAGGAAATGAAGAAGTGTGAGAAAGGATGCAAAAACAACTGCAATTTTAATTACCAGTACTCAGTGTTGTGAGTTTTGATTGGTTCATGCATGTTTGAATAATCCTGCAGTATTTCACATTTGAGACTTGACTGCATAGAAAATTACCAACTCAATTTCCACCACAAACCCCCACGCATTTTTCTGTACTTCCTTTAAGTACAGACTTTAAAAGATGTAAACTCCAAGCCATATACATAGACTTCCATTATAAAACAAAGGAAGTGATACATAGCCCTACTAGACTCTATGCCTTAATACACTGAAATAATACTACTACTACTTACAGTGTTTAACAAATTTATTAGATCACCTGTCATGAAAAGAAGAAAACAAATAACTCCACACTATATCAAAAGCTTGTTTCAAATGATCAATTTCAGTGTTATTCATTAAGAAAAATACCAATTGGTATAACAAAATAGTCCTTGTGTGACCACCTTTAGTGAAGATAACAGCTGGATTCTTGCTGCATTGTTTTTATGTAGTTTTGCAAAGTCTCTTGTTATTGAGTTAAAATAGTTTCTAGCTGTTCCCTGAGACTTGCTTTGGATGAGACTTTGGTGTCATTTTTGGGCAAATTAAACATGAAAATTTATGGATAGCAGCATTAGTTATATTTTAGCATTCAAGTTATTGGATGAACCATTATAGAAACATAAAAAGATATTTTGGAAAACAGAAATACTGTTAAATTATGGCACCAGCGGCAAACACCTTATACTGGGTGGTGGTCTAATAAATTTGTTTAGCACTGTATACGAAGAGTAAAAACATTATCAAAAGCATAAACCTTATCTGGGCAGTCCGGTCTTGTGCAAAAGTAGTTACAGCTGATGCGGTTGGTCCCGTGTTCTGACCCAGACTGGAGGAGATCTGGACCACATTAGCGGGACTCTGCTG
Organism: Scartelaos histophorus; assembly: GCA_000787155.1. Taxonomy (NCBI): domain Eukaryota; kingdom Metazoa; phylum Chordata; class Actinopteri; order Gobiiformes; family Gobiidae; genus Scartelaos; species Scartelaos histophorus. The sequence goes on from KN505546.1 coordinate 2,515, forward strand.
GGGAATCATCATGGTGTTGTAAAGTGGAGCAGAGAGAGAGTTCTGTTGAGGAGGCAAAGGCAGGGACGGTCGCTGAGGCTGAAACATTTACATAATATTCAAATAAGCTGTGGTATAATCAAAAAACATGCTTCAACACAAAAAAACACACATTAATTTATGAACAATCTTGTCTAATAATCTAAAATGCTGTCCAAAATGTCCAAAATTACTGTCCAAAATTGTCAACACCACACACCGGCACTTGTAGGTACATGAAGTTTGTTGACACCTGTGTTAAAGCTTGTTGCTGTGTTTGGGGCTGGACTGAGAGCTGCTGCTGCTGCTGCTGTTGCTGCTGCTGCTGTTGCTGTATGTTATTCTGAAGAGTCCCAGACGACACAGGGACCTGCATGTTCAGAGCCCCTCCCTGCTGCACGGCATTCTGGGACATTGGGACAGAAGTGAGGCCTCCATTTCCCTTCTGTAAGAACATCTGTAATAGAACACATAGCATAGTTCTAGACACAATAACAAATCTGCTGAGTGCATATTAGGCTTGGCTCCACTGCACACGTATTTCGCCCAACGCAAGCGTAAAAACTACAACTTTTGGACACGTAATTTTTAGAATACATTAAAAGTGAATGACTGGGTTGACTGAGTGACCAGAAAAATTTATAAATCTCTTGGTATTATAAGAAAAGTTTGTCAATTTCTGGACTCCAAATCTATACTTACATTATTCCATAGTTTAATTTATCCCTATCTGTCATATTGTAATATAATCTGGGCAAGCACTTTCCCAGTTACTCAACAAAATATTATTGGTGCAAAAATGTTTTGCGCAAATTGCAATTCATTCCACGCCACTTACATCGTCTGCAAATTTATTAATGAAACTTAATATTCTTATTATGATATTTATTTATCAGATTTGTATTTTTATGTATAAAATTCTTTATAATACAACACCGATCCCTAAACATTTCACATTTTACTTTAAAACCAATTCAGAGATTCATAGATACAAAAGTTGTCAAAATTGTAATTTTCATGTTCCAAAATGGGTCATATCAAGAGCTTAGTATTACCTAAGAAACAGAGGCTGTAAACTGTGGAGCCAGTTTTCACATCTGGTTAGTGACGGCACAAAAACATTGTTCAAAAAGACTCGTAGAGGAAATGTTTGATATTTCATGATAATGTTTGATAATTTATATTTAATTGCGGATGTTTAATTGTATTTTAATCCATGTCTGAATCAAATGTATTTAATCTAAGGTGTGTTTTCTTTTTAGTAATGCACAGCTATAATATTACATTTTAATGTATTCATAAGGTGAAGGCTTTAATATAACCACTTTTGGGTTTTTTGCCTCTTCCGACACCTACTTTTTGTTATATATATGCTAAATACATAAATAAATAAAAAATAAATGAAGGCGACTCCACTGCATGCGCGCCACCCTCATTCACTGGAGCCATTCAGTAGAGCAGCACGTCCTGCGTGCATAGACTTCAGAAAATACACAAGCGTAGACAAGTATCCTCCCAAAATACATAGAGAGCAGCATCTATTGTTGTTTGTACATTTACCATCAGCACAATGTGCTCCTGCTGAGCCTGTATTGTTTGAATGAGCCCAGGTCCACTAACACTGTTAATTAATGCACTGAAATTTACTTTTGAAATCCTTGCATTTTCTGTGGTCAGCCGGTACAGACGGTAAATACAAGCCTATTCAGCTGGTTAGTATCACTGTAGACCTGATACAACCTGCCGGATCTGCTGGTGAAGCCGCCCTCACGTTGATGCGCGGCTGTGGTTTCACAAGGTTATGTGCGTAAACGCTGACGTGTGCAGTGGACTCAGGGCCTTAAAGAAATGCATGTAAAATCAATCAAACATGTGTCCCCCCATCATTAGTTTGCTCAAAACTGTATTTTGAAATGTGATTATTTCATATTCCCAGGTGGAGGACAAGAGACAGTTTTTCCTATTAATAAATTAATTTGAAACCCAGCAACTGTCCTGCATTTGAGTGCTCAGAAGGTTTCTGTTTTCACCTAACCCTTACCCCTGCCCACTGCTCAGCATTTATTTGTGGTTATTCCAAAAATTCCAACTCCAAATCATACACGATTCAAAAATTTTATGATGTTAATGAAAATCTGCTGCTTGTTAGAGAGAAACTGCAGAGCACTTTTGAATATGGACCAGTACAAAATGTTTTCCTATCAATATTGGCATTAAAATGAACAAAATAATTATCCCTGTTGTCATATTCTATTTAATAAATGCTAAATATGTCTTCTTGAATCGTATCTTGTCTTTAGTGGCACAGACCTGCAGACTCTGTCCTTGGACCCTCTGTAGCTCGTCTTGGATTTGTCTCAGCTCATCCTGTTGTCTCTGGATGTTTGCCTCAATCATCCGCGTCCTCTGCTCCAGCTGCTCCTTCAGGTGATGCATGGCCTCTAACTGGTTTGAAAACTGCACCATTGACTGGAGTGAAAAAAACATTAAAACATGAGTTATATTTTTATGTCTGATATAGAAAATGAATACTGATCACTGTTTGACCACCTGTCTCAGTCACAGGTTGCCCACAGGCTAAGCATCTAGATTACATTTCAGTGGTTCCTATCATGGTCCACTTGATCTGACCTAGTTGTCCAGCCATCACAAGTTCCATTTCCTCTTATGCATACAATAGGATAAAAAAACATTTGCTCACATTTAGAATTGAATTTTTTTTTTTTTTATAAATATATATAAAACATAATAGATTTAAAGATGAACCATTAAAGAGCGAGTTGAGTGTCTTACCTGTACAGTGGTCTGGACCTGTTGTAGTTGAGGTTGTGCTGGTTGCTGTGAGACCATGGTCGTGGTCATGTTCTGCCCTGTGTTCTGTGAACTCATGGACTGCTGATGGAACACCAGACACCGGGCACAAAACAAGGAAGGAGGCCAGAAAAGGAAGAGCATTTAGTGGCTTTATCCCTGGTTTAATCCCCACTGACCCTGAACAGGCTGATTCTGAAATGTTATCCCTTTGCTTTGCTCCTGACCTGGCTGCTGATAGACGATCTGCGCTGTGATGTCATCTCCACGGCGGAGACGGACTGGCGACCTGGTGTGCCACGCTCACCCTGCGCCTTCATCTGAGAGGCTGCACAGAGGAACAATCAGGATCTACACATGTCTAAACACTACATGAGATATATAACCACAGTAGGGCTTAAAATAATGATAAATTACATACTTACTTGGAAAACAAGTAAATCAAGCTCTGTTTAGCAAATCTAAGACTCCATAAAAATGAATGAAATGTAAATTTAACCCTTTTTACTATTTCAAACTATGAAACTTGAATATATCATATAATAAACACTATCTGCCCTTGTCCATCAGAGTGGTGACAGAGCAAACATACTCACAGGTGGGATCTGAGAGAGCCGTGTGTGAGGACTTCCTGGAGCTGCGTGATGAGGCGGAGGGTGTCCTGCTGTGGTCGAATTGCTCCAGAACCTCTTTGAGACTCGATGTGTTGATTTGAGACTCGGAGCCTGAGTCCTGGGACTACAGCAGAGGAGAGAAAGTGTGATTTATTTAAGATCACCACACTGATACAGAACAATTGTGACCACTTCAATCATTGTTCATCCTAATTGTATGTTCAGCCTTCTACACCACGAAATATCATGGGCAATAATTCTTTAGAAACATTTCTGTTTGATCTACTTGAACTGCAATTTTACCTATATCACCTTTCAGCAATTTATCAGTGTTTAGTCCTTTAAAACATTTTAACTGACCACAGCAAATTAAGCACCCCTGAAGACTAATACTGACACCATCTACTATCAAAAGTCACACTGGTCAGTGTATAGTATGTAGTATAATATTGTTACTTTGTCTGCAGTGATCTCAGGTGGAGATTCTTCTATTCCCAGCTCCCGACGCTGCTCCGCTCGGACTTCAGCGTAACTGTCAGCACAAACATCCAAATGAAATGAGCAGGAGAAATGAAAGCTGTATAGGGTGAAAGTGTGTCCCATGCTGTACCTCACAACTGTGTGTGTGCAGACGATAAACTCTGGTCTGGAGTTCCACTGATGGTATGTGATATAATAGTGTGTCTGGAGCCAGATCCACTGCTGCCCTTTAGTCAGAAACCTGTAGTAGCAGGATTTCCCCTTCCCATACTGCATCACTGCCACAAACAAGTTATATCCATAACATAAGACCAAAACAAGTTTGTATACCATTCAACTGGTGCAGTTAACTCACAGTGTTCATGGCATTTGGCTAGTGTCTCTAGGTCGTCTACATGATAGTAGTCATACCCTGACGTGCCAAGCACCTCAAAAGGCAGATATCCAATGATGGGTGGAGCTCTGGATAAACAACACACAGAAATATCAGCCCTTTACTGCAAAACGAAATACAAATGGACACTGTGTTGATTGTGAATTAAATATAAAATGCAACAAACCTGTGATCCAGAAAAAGAAATTTCCACTCCAAACTGTGTCTGGAGGTAAACTCCTCGTTGGGTTCTTCTACAGTGCACATTTCCTGCAGGTGACACCAATATGAACATATTTGTTACAGAAACAGGTTTCCCTGAGTAACATAACTATGACCTTTATTACCTTGATAAACTGTGGTTTGGCCAGCCTCACCGTGGCGACAAAACAGACCCTGTCTTCAAAGGCAGAGTGGAGCGATCTCTGGATCACTCCGTCAAAGCTGTTGCGGTTACAGTTAGGCACTGAGGGAGAAAAAAATCTTAAGCTGTTTACAAACAAATAGAAATCAATGTATGCCCTGACATGGTACTTACCATTATTAAGGGACTTAAAGTTTCCAATAAACTTGACATATTCATACACTGGAGGCTCTTTGGGATCTATTGTCCCTCTGAGCATGTGGCAGCAAAACTCTAACTGATTTTTTGCTGTAAAACAAATTAAGAATTTGTTAAATTGATACAACAAAGTAGTTTTCAAATACACACATAAATGCCACACCTACATTTCATGTACTCAGGTGTCAGCGTCTCTCCCTCCATGATGTGAGAGGACAGAGCCTTGTACACTTCTGAATGCTCGCCAGCGGGCAGGAAGTTCAACAGGTTCTGATCCACAAGATCAGACTGAAACAACCAGGGAACAATTTGTTAGTTGACTTAGTAGTTTGTCTCTGAGATGGTGAGTACTTAAACTGGTAATGATGATGTACAGACTGACTTACAGGTAAGTGCTCCAGTAGAGAGGTCACACTTTCAGACACATAGATAATATTCCCATCGGTCATGATCGCCAAGAAAAAGCCATCTAAAGCCTGAATAAAAAACACATTTCCTTTATTTTTCCAAAAACAAGCAGGAAAGAACATTTGTATCCTTTAATTTGTGTCATCTCACCTCCAACATCAGCTGGGTGAATTCTTCATTACTAAGAAACAGAGGCTTCCAGTCCTGTCTGATCTCTGTAGACTCAGACTGTGCTGCAATTTCTAATAAAGGACACAAACAGTATTGAGATGAATATGTCATATATTAATATATGACAGACCCTCCCCTTGACCTTCACCTTTGTGCTTATGCAGAAAGTCGATACTCTTCTGTAAAATGGTGGACTTGTCCATCTTTCGGGTGTTCCCTGGCAGCATGGTGCCCAGCTCCTTGATGAGAACATTGAACTGGTCTCGCCGTTTCTTCTCCGATTTATTCCTGGACACACTATTCAGACAAACAACAAAAACAAACAAAAAATAACCATTTAGCATTTACACTATTTTAAACTATAAAAGGTGAAATATCAGTGTCAGGTTAGGTAAAATCAAATTAAAAATACCTACTATAGGACATTTAAAATTGGACTATGTAAACGTGGATCTTAAAATTCTCATTCAAGTTTCAATTGTGACTGAAAATGTTTAACCAGTCACAAGGATACTAAAGTATACTCAGGTTTAAGTATAGAAACCCTACCGTTTTGCTTTGTCCTTCTCATCTTCTTCCATTAACCCAAAGATACTGTCATCCCTACAGAACAAAAACAGACTTGCCATTTGAATTTTGAATAATACATTTGAACAATATTGGGTTTACGTGCATCATGAGGTGATCTAAGATGTTTAATGTTTAATTATAATGCAGTACTTACTGGTCAATGCTGGAGGTCATTTTGTAATCTGTTCACCGTTGTAGTGTTCGAGAGAGGTTTTTTAATCTTGAGGTAGACATTTGTGAAACCTAACAAAATATCATAACTAACAACAGTCATGATAACAAGACACCATGGAATTAAATATTAAATAGTGTAAGAGTCTTACTTTACTGACTTGCTGCAGCTAGTCCAGTGAGACGAGGAGGAGAGGCTGAAATCTGTGCGTCTTGAATCTGACACTCCAAATGTATCTCAGAGGCTAAAGACTTTTCCAACAGGTTTTCGAATAAACAGCAAACCTTGTTTCAACTTTGTGGGTCAGATACAGAGTAGCAGCAACTAAAATAAAACACAAAGACAGAAAATAATGTGAGAAAGTAGCAAGATTATGAACAAACAAAATGTGTCAGCCACAGTTGTTCACCTCCTACATACTGACACATCCTGTATACACACAGAGCCAAATACTACACAGTGCTTTGTTGTAGGACTGTCCAATATTAGAGAATATACAGTACACCATATTTTCAACAGAATCTCCTCTCAGCAAATCACAACCTGCAACAAGTAGCTTACAAAAAAATCACAAAATAAACTGTTTCTTTTTTTTTTTTTTTTTTTTTTTAAATCATAAGAGAATAAGGAAGTGCAGCAGTTCTCAGATTCTCCTGTGACTCTCGTCTACAAAAGCAGAATCATCATCTACTTCAGCCTCTCCATTTCCTCCTCTTCACTACTATTAGTCTAGACCCCCAAGAAAATATTTGATACTAACCCAGGCCTATTGGTAGATAAAGGATTCAGTAACACTAAATAACCACACAATTTACGGCATTAAAATCATGGATTAAGACTTAATTTGTAATGAATAAATTGTTTTTTTTTAACTACTTAATTAAGTGCTTAGGGTGCAATAAGTTTTCATTTAGTCCCAGGTTCAACACTGTATAACATCCAAAACCTTCTCTTCATTAAGTTGTCCATTGTGAATTGCTTATTGGAACTATTAAACACAGTAATATAGATATTATTTCCCAAATCAAATATTGAATCCAACAAATATGCAGTATATATGAAAAAGATGCATTTACGTGTTGGCTTGATTCTAGTACATTGAAAGACATTTAATAATACAAATAAAATACAGCAGAAGTCATGGTGTATTATCAGAGTTATCCGGAACATTTTAGCCTCATGACTGTGCTCCAGATGGAGGACTAACCCCTGTTGCACTTTGTTCCGGCTGACGCAGTATTTGCAAGCTGCTCTCAGAGTTTTTATTCATCTGACATATTTCTGTGAATATTTGAAGTAATTTTATCATTTCTAGTCATAGCTAATTACTGGCACTGGTAGGGGGTCTGAATTTGGGTCATGAGTCTAAAACATACTGACAAGCAATTAACTATAGAAAGCGATTAGAGAATAACAACGCATTTTCTAGATAGCAGGGCCTCTCAATATGTGGCACAAGAACAGGATCAGACAAGTCTTTTTCTTGGTCAAATTATGCTTTAGTCCTGATTTAGTCATAGTTTAGTGGTTAGTTTAGTGATTTGTTCTAAATTTGTTCTGGTTTACAAGTGAATTAATTCTGTTTTGTCTTGTTTTGGGCTCAAAGTCACAAATTACGTGTACACAAATCTGAAAGACAAAGTGTATAGAAATTGCTTAATTGTGTTTGTAATTGTCAGTCACATTTTTTTAAAACAATAAATATTTATCTCTATATATCTTTTCACTTTTGAGGAACAATTACTAGTATAGTCTAACACAATAGTCTAAGAGTCAGAAGATTTCTCATTGTCATTGTATGCTTTGGGAGACAGTCCACAAATGTATACTTAGCAAATCACAGATTTTGTAAATAAAACGGAAACCACTGGAGTGAGTCATTTATCAGAATATAAATAGGTGGGGCAGGATGTAATTGGATCAGTTGAGTCAATGACATGATGTCTGTCCAACTGCAATTTCTTCAGTCAAAAAGGTTCAAATTTCATAATAATTCACCACATACCTGTAGTACCTCTGACCTCCATGGAACCAAATATTTTTTTCCAGAAATCATTAGTTATTCTGCATGTTTTTTGTACTTAAAGTGTTAAAATGTCATGTGGTGCAACCACCTGTCCTTAATTGCTGATTTTTAAACTTCTTTAAAATTATTCTGAATCTAATCACATTTATTTTCTTTCTTTTTTGACACTTTTTATTATCAGAGTCAACTTTTTTCAAATATCATGTTTTCAGGTTTTCAAACATCAATCTCATGTTCATATTACTCAGAACTTAGATTAACATACCGACCATGTTTTAGAAAATAAAAACATTTTAAGGTTATTCTTGGTTGCACCACATGGCATTTTTTAAGGTCGTAGCCAATCAATGTACGTAAAAAAACAACACTAAAAATGCTTAATATAAATGTCAAATATAGATTTACGTATACCTGCCATTGAAAATATTTGAAAAAGTTCAATAGAATCTAAATTTTAAAATTTGCCTGTTGAAAATCCTGTCATTACGTCATTGACCCAATTACACTAGACTCACTTTGAGGTATGTGGTGAATGATATATCTAACAGGATGTGACTTGTTTTATTTGAGAGTACGGTTTGCTACACAAACAGCCAATAAGGTCTCCAGTATATCATGCTGTGGAAAGTTGAAGATCTTGTCAAAATAAATATAACTTTGATCAGTGTTTTTTCACCCAATGTTACGTTAAAAAACAAAGACAGACAATTGATTTGGTCAGACTCAGAAGGGGACATTTTGAGGACTTCCCATTTCCCATTGAAATGATATAATATTTTGTTTTAAATAGCCTGTTGTACCCCTACTTTAGTCCTGTGTGTTTTCTTCTGTTTAGGTTATGCTTCCTTTTTCACCCTAATTTCCTCAGCCTCAGGTTAGAACTTGTTTACTCCAGTTTCAGTCAGTGTTTATCTACTTTGTCCTTATTTTAGTTCTGCTAATTTGAGAGAAATAATGATGGCAAAATATTCCCTGTGTGGTACTTGGCATCCACTACAGTAAACCAGTTAATCCATTGAAAATATTCACACACACTTGGCTGCAGCAGGTTGTGTAACGCAGCAGAGCAATGCTTGTATAAGTGTGATGTCACTGTTCTTCTCTGACCCGCTGGCCCAATGACCTACTTTCCACTGTTCCTCTAGTCTAACTTAATCACAGCTCACCAGGCAAGCCCTCCCTGCCCATGCCAGCAGCACCACTCTCTGCTGTGTGTGTG
>KN505546.1:15615-27545 GCA_000787155.1 Scartelaos histophorus
TAACTTGTTTGTTTGTACATATTTTACCATGTTTTGTTAAGTTAACCCTTTTACACACCTGTTAATTAAACCTTACTTATTTATTCCATTTTCCATCTTGGTGTTTTTTTGTTACTTCCCTCACCCTAGCCGAGCTGGGTCGTAACAGATCTAATTAAATACCAGCTGCTTGTATCCCATTTGTTTCTTCACCTGTAATGATGACATGTGGGGGCTCGACGAGTAAGTGGCGGACCCTCCATCAGAAAAGTTAAATAGTAAACCTTTAAGGAATAGGGTAGTAAGCAGAAGGAGTGTAATTTATTTTCTTTGTCTAATTTACTAATTCTTGTTAGTGAGCTGCATGACTGTGGAATCCATCTTGGCCTTTTCACAATTGAAAAGTGTACACAATTTTGAAGATCACAATTAGCAAATCACAAATTGTGGCTTCCAGGATGTGGTGACAGCAGTCTGGAGTTACAAGTGACCAAATCCATCCAGACTCCACATAGAAAGATTATGGCTCTGCCAGAGTCTTTTGTCCATATTCAGTGTTTCATCAAAGACCACCAGGCCTTTTTGCCTTTGGACTTATTCATCTTAATTTTTTTCTTATTGAAAATGTCAATCAATATGGATTTCAATCTTGTTTTAAAAAACATAAACATACTTAACCAATGCAATTGAACACTTTGTCCAATTTATTCCTCCAATATCTGAATAAAGGATTGGCTGTAGACCTTCTACTTAGAAAGGCCCAAACTGATCAGCACTGACATTTTGAAATAATCTATGGATATCAACCTGATTCCAATTTGAATAATTGCTCATCTTAAAATGAGATTATTGTGTCCCTGAATATTTTTGCTTCTTGCTGAATCATAACATTGCTATGAAGAAGAAATATTCAATACAGTGAAAATGAATACTGTTAAAATGCAGACTTTTATCTGACTATTATAGCAAGTTCCAGGGCCTAGTTAACCTGGCTCATGCTAGACCCATATGGGCAGCATCATGAATTAGGTTCTCTCACTGAAAGAAATCAGAAAATGTGGATCACAGTTATTTGAATCTGATTGGTGGAACTGTCACAACAGCAGAACAACCTGAAAAATCAAACTTTTGTTCCATCCTGTTAAGAGAGAAGACGTCTACCTTGTCCACAAATATACAAAGCGCTTACCTTCTGCCTATTTTTCAACAAAATAGTCTGTATTGACATTGGCTGTATTGGCTGAAGTGCATCTGTCGGCATCGCCATGTTTGTTTTGGTTCTCTTGGTCACTTGGCTTTTTGCTTCTGCACACACAGTGCTGCTCTGTGATTGATCGCCCGCCCAATTTATATTTCAAATAAAGACTAAACTAAACTAAACTATATTACAGTGGATACAAGCCTAGATAGATTTTTGTTTGTAAACTCACAAATATCACAAGAATCTATCTTGCTTTGCAAGGTTAGGATCTAGTCAATAACAGAAATGATCAGATTCAACATTTCTGAATTTGCCTTATTTGCCAGTCACATTCTCGAATCTAAAAAGGACCAATATCAGTGCTTGATCCACAATCTTGGACATCAGTGGCGTCTTGTGAACCTTGCTGTTATTAAACGCCAGGAGCAGTTGTTCCCTCTTCTTCCTCAGACCTCAGGACAAAAGCGTCTTTGTGCTGTGTGGCCCTTAGACAGGAATGTCCCAGGGCAGCCGCGGCAACATTAGCGGAGGAGGTGCTGGTGCTTGGCAGGGTTCGGCTGGTCTCCTGTCCCAGAGGAGCAGGACCAGAGCCAGGGGCCAAACTGGAGCCAAGTGGGTCATTCACTAGAGCGGCAATCAAAACAACTACAATAGTCTGATCAAGATCAGAATATAAGCTAGCTAAAAAAAATAAATAAAAAAAAAGCATTCCTCTAATAAAAATGGTCTAAAGCTTAAAAAAGCCACAATCACAAGAAGAACAACCACATAGAACTGTCAGTACAAAGTGACCTAAAATTTGTTATAAATACAATCTAAAAAAACATACTCAACGAGATAATGGCTCAGTCAAAACACCCTTTTATTTATGTATTTTTTTGCCCTTTTGTGGTATTTGTGGTTTGGTGCCTATCCAAGATTAGAGCAAAATCAGAATCCTTCACCGAAATATGAACCATGACGGACAAACTCTGCACCAAGTGGTTCAAATCAAAACAGCCTAAGAACAAAACAAAAACATCTACTGCACATAGGCCTACAGAAAAAAATGCATAAAGCTCTGTGTTAAATAGCTTAAATGAGTGGGAGCATACAGTGCTGACATACTACCTTCAACTGTTTTCATTATTATTTACCTTTTCCCAGAAGGGATAGTGTAACGCAGTAGTGCAAGCACAGCAAAAGCATTTTCAGGATTTAGGTTGCCTGAACAAAACATCTAGGTCACAGCAAGAATCTTACAACACAAAAAACATCTCCCCATTTTTGCACATATCACAGTCTTGATGTTCAGTTAACTATGAGGCCACAGGCAATCAGCGGAGGAACCTTCACCGCATTAACTAAACATTGTAAAATATGAAGACATTTTAATGGTCTTCAAAATGTGAAAAAAATTGGACACTGCCTTATATCTACCTGCGTCCACTAGCAACTGAAGAACTGAAGAAGAGCTGTGAAATGTATTTGATCAAAAAAACCTTTGTCCATTCGACAAACTGAATTTCTCCTTTGCCATGGATTCTACCTGGAGGATTTTACAAACATTTCCTCCCTTACCTTATGCATCTGAGCATCATAATTAATCACTGCAATGAGATTATTAAGTGCTTTTCACAACTTCCAGGAACCAGAGTTTTGGAATAAAGCTTACAACAGCTCAGAATAACTAGCATGGTAATGCACACCTCCTGATTATCATACAGAAAAAAGCTTTATATTTTTTTGCAGGCAACATGCAGCATGGTTTAAATAAACAGTAAAACATGCTCAAGTCTAACTCAACAGCAGCAAGCAATCGCAACAGAAAAAGAAATCCAAAAGTAAAAAGTCTGGTATAGTTTAGTATATTCTACAAACAGTAACTTTCACTATGTTCTCTACACAGGCTGTGCAGTGATGGTGACATAATGAGAAAAAACAAGACTTTTTGTTGAGAGAACATATGATGGAAACCACATGGGTGTAAGCTCTCCACACAGACATTTGCACAAAGGTGGTTGTGTCTGGTTCTGAATGTGCAGGCCTGTAGAGTGCAGTCTCATGAGGCGACATTTGAAGTTCAGGGTTAAACCATGTCCAAATCAAGCACAGGTCACCACATCCCACCTTTCTAAACAGCCAGAAAAGTAATGGTTAAAGCAGCCTTCATTTGGAGGGCTGGTATGGACATAGTAATGGAAGAAAAAGTGTGCTATGTAACTTTTGTAATGGGGGTGCACCACCTGCTTGTCTTCCTGGAGAATGGAGATGTTATTGCTTTGACTGAAATGTTCCACAGTATGGCTTTAAAACCATCTATCTCTGTGGGGACATAGATCAGATTTGTTAAAAGGCAATCTTGCTGTGAACACAAGCAAGTGGTGGACTGTCCGGCAGAAAAGTTAGCCACATTTTTAGAGGAATGTGTACAAATAGACAAAAAAGTGAAAATATAACAGTCTTAAGAGTATATTGTAGAACTCATGTATTGTCTGCATTTTCATTTTTGGGCACAAAATAAATGTTTTACTTCTGACAAGATTCCGTTGGCTGAAATGAGTGGCTCTGATAGAAAAGTATCAGAGGAGCTGCATTAGTGGGTGATATGCTAAGACTACACAACAATGGCAAAAGACATTATTACTACAATTTCAGTTCATGTAAAAAAAAAAAAAAACAAGCCCTCTTAAAATATGTGAATGTGAGGTTAGCCTGACATTAGCACTAGCACTCCTACCCTGCACTTACTGTACTGTTATGACTCATTATATTCATTGTACTAATCTGTTAAACAAATAGCTGCTGACTTAACTCCACACGCTGCCGGTTGATCGTGGGAGAGCAGAGACATCCTGGAGGAGCGGCTGTGGAAAGGTCAGTGTGACAGGAGCAGGTCCAGGGAGGGTCTGAGAGCTCCTCAACTTTCACTTCAGTCCAAAACTCCAGGAACCAAGCACATTTTTATCTGGTGTCAATGTTATGACTGCTCTCATCGACCAACTCAAAAGAGCTAGTTCATCTTCATCATAGCCTATTAGAGTGAGTTACACCGGATTGGATAATATGACAATTTCATAAAATTTCAACAAAATTTCATATTTTTTCCCTCATATGAATCACACTTTCATATAAAAACAAACACAAATTGCTTTCAATATTCATTTCCTAAACATAAACAATACAGAAGGTCATTAAAGCCTTGTTCTTTATAAATTTAAATGCATATTTTTAAGTTTTCCTCACACTATTTCCATGACAACAACATCCTTGGTCTCACTAGGTTGGTCCTCACTTGTCCTGTGCCACTGGAGCTAACTATCAGGGTTTATCTCCAGATTTTGAAGCAGAATCTTTGTCAGGAATACTGGCCTTTTGTCTAAAATGAACCCACGGATAGCCTGGCATTTAAACTGGTGCTTTTTAAATATTTTCATATACAGTGATTTACAATTATGCTCACCATTCCATCACCAGCCTCACATGCCAAACTCAGACAGCTGGTTCAGTGATGCATGGGGCACAAGCTCATTGGACATTTATCATTTAGAACAAAGTAGAACAATAAGCAAATCTAAAACTTATAATACAATTAATTGTAGTCAAGCACACAGGAATGACACACATGAATACCTCCAAGTTTCTTAGCCTAGGACTTAGGTCCAGATGTTAATCCGGTTTTATGGCCCTGAAGATTTTGGTCCTGGCTAATCTAAACCATTTGAGATATTTTGATACAAAGAAGCAGCAAAAACAACAATAGCAATTCAACTCCAGCTATTGGGGCACTGTAAAACAAAATTAAATAATCAATACCAAAAAACATGACATTGGCCTTAGATGATTTCAAGATGTAAAATTGTTTCAAGTGCTGTAATAGGACGTGGTGGTAGTTCATTCACAAATAGCATTGCATTATATTGTATTATATGCATATATATTATATAGAGTAAATTTGTTTAGCAGACAGTATTGACATATTCTATTGAGCTTTTAAAGTGCACGTGAATGACATTCTTAAAGTCCAGGCTTATCAGAAATGTAGTCAAAATGCTATGTCACCCTTTTATTATTAAGATAGTGAGTGTGGTAGTCAACATGTGTGAGTGGCCTTCCTTACTGACGGAAGCAGTCTATTTTATAAAACAACACCCCGTACGACACAGAGGAACGAACGTCAGCATGAACCCAACCTGACGACATAATGCTACAAGGGTCCTCCAGGCAGGCACAGGACATATCAAGGCCGTTGCCAATAACCACAAAGCAACAAAATATTATATTTCAGAAATCTAATTCCTATGCAGATAGCATATTTCTGCAGGGTCTTTTTAAAACCAACCTGTATTTAAGACCTTCATGAAAGACTATGTTCAGAAACACGTGAGTCTATGCTACTGGACGTCTTTGTAAACTAACCTGATTCAGAATCTCAATAATTCTCAGAATGAACCTTAAGTGCTGCTGCTAAATGCCTATCATCTCACAACTAGATGATAGGCAAAAAAGTTCAGCCCAGTAAAGTACATATACACATATAGATTATAAACATTAGTTTTAAAATAATATAAATAGTAAAACTATATTGCCAAAAGAATGAGGAATATGCCATGTCTTTCACTTCAAATTAGTTTGTTCACAATATAATAAAGCATGGATTTGTGTTTGAATCCCGTGATAAAAACTGCGTACTCTGTGAGGCAATACCAGACAAAGACATTCATTTCTGTAAGATTAGGTGACAGCTCAAAAGCAGATTTTAAACTACCTGAACATGAACACATTTCAGATCATTTAGGCCAATACAACACAAACTAATAATCAACAACATATTTTATGTGTGTCTCAAAACTGTCTATCACAGCAGTGATACTTTATATAATAAAGCATGTTAGTTATAAGAAATACTAACATGCATAACTGGAATGGCCTAAAGTGAAAAGTTCCCTGCACGACAATAATATTAAACATAAGCTTCAAATCATACATATTATGTATTATCAATAGCTTGTCACACTGTGTATAAGTTGAACATGTTTTTCTCATGTACATAAGATATTGACAGCCTGGTGACTATTAGCTTTCACTTAAAATCTTAACTCTAGTGTGTTCATACTTTAGTCTTGGTTCGTCCACAGTTTAGTCCTGATTAGTCGTGGTCCGGCCTACTAATTAAACAACCAGTGGAACCAAACTTGACCCAAGTGTCACCTTTTCAGCGTCCGAGAAAATTCGAGATCTGAACCACATTCACATCTGATACTTACAGATTTACTCATAGTCACGAGAAGATACAGGGGAGAGAACAGAGGATAAGTCAGAAGTGTATGATAACCCGCTATAAAAGGTAATTAAAATGATATTACCCTTCAGCTCTGGAGCGCACGGCAGTCTGTGCCCACGGCGGAGCTGAAGAAGCCGGCCGGCAAAAGCAGCAGTGATTCCTTTAAAGCTAACTGGAGCTAGCATCAGTAAACACTCATTTCACCAAGACATACACTGCGACCAGTGACAGGCGCTGTCAGTGAGCCTGTGCCGGGGACAAATAACGCCCCGTCATTTTTTTCTAATAAACTTTATAATATCTCTGAGCGTTTGTAACTTGTCCGCAACAACAGAGTCCTTCTGTCAACCCACTTTTAGCCGGAGCTAGCTAACATGCAGTATTAGATAAGAATGTGGGTCAGCGGGCCTTTCGCCAGTCTGAAACAACTAAAAGCACAACTGTTTAGGATAAACCTTTGGTGTTACACGGTCTACACGGGAATTGTTATATACAGTGAAAAAAGAGGCGGTCTTACCGGTAAAGATATGACACTTGTCCCACAGAAGTGCGTGTTTCTGAGGAAATCCCTGGTGCAGGAGCGGAGCTGACGCTTGACTGCGCACACAGGGCAGACTGGGACTGAACCGGAGCTGAACTGGAGCCAAAAAGGCACTGCTCCTCTCCAAGCTCCTCTCCAAGCTCCTCTCCAAGCTCCTCTCCAAGCTCCTCTCCAAGCTCCTCTCCAAGCTCCTCTCCAAGCTCCTCTCCAAGCTCCTCTCCAAGCTCCTCTCCAGACACGGGCTGAGCGCTACAGACACCCAAACACCCTAACCCGAGAAAAGGCGTATTGGACTGGATTCAAGCAGAATGCCACACTATCAGCGAACACATTTTAAACACACATCTCATCACATCTTTAATACAACTTTTGCCCCAGCTAAAATCAGAGCAAAACATTTTGTATGAGATGTTCACAGAAGACCTTTTTTTTTTAATCACATACTTTTTAGAATGTACAAATGTATACTTTACGTTACATATCTAAAGCCAGTCTTGTACTCAGTATTTAGTGTGAACTTCTAACCCATAATTAAATAATTAAATATTTTATATTGCAGAATAAGAGTCATTGTTATCCATCTCTCTTTTGGGGGTCTTTGGCGTGCTGGTCGTCTCCATGGAAACAGCCCAAGTGTATGAGCTGTAGTACCTGTCAGCGTCCACAGGGGGAGATGAAGAGCAAACAGGCAGCCCCATGGGACTCATGTGAGGGTCGAGTGGAAGAAGTAGTAATGAAAAGAGAGAAAGAGAAAGAAAGAGAGAAAGAGAGAGAGAGAGAAAGAGAGTGAAAGAAAGAGAGAGAGACAGAGAAAGAGAGAGAGAGGAGAGAGAGAGAGAGAGAGAGAGAGAGAAAGAAAGAGAGAGAGAGAGAGAAAGAGAGAGAGAGAAAGAGAGAGAGAAAGAGAGTGAAAGAAAGAGAGAGAGAGACAGAGAAAGAGAGAGAGAGAGAGAGAGAAAGAGAGAGAGAAAGAGAAAGAGAGAGAAAGAGATTTTTCCTGAATATTTATATTTCAAAATTAAGGAAATACTTAACCAAGTAGAGAAACACACACAAAATATAATACAAAAAGCACACATAAATTAACATCTCACTTTAATTCTTCTTTAATAGTACTTGATTTTGAATGCTTATGCAAGTGATTGACAATGAGGACATCTACTGGGACTTTTTAGAATTACATCTATTCTACAACTAACAAAAATGATACCAAATCTTTGTTACTTTGCTTGTTAACCTGAATGAATTGTCTGGGAAAACTGGAAAAACAATAAAAGAAAATCACACAACCTATTTATATTTAAATCCGATAAGTTATTTATATTTACATGTATTATATTCATCATCTGTACATGAAACAGCCACAAGATAAAAAGACATTAACATAAAGATGTTTTTTTGTGTGATTTTTTGATGTATAACAAATACACAACCGTGCTGGGTTGCATTATAGCCGTTTTAATTCACACAAAATAAAATATATCACCATGTTAATTATGGTGTAACACTATATATACATTCAGGCGATGTACAGCGAAGTCTGTGTTTTTCCATCCAGGTGCAAACAGGTCTGGTCCCACAAAGGATTTGGATATGGACCCTATACGCACAAAAAAGATCATTTAAACTATAGTATAAGTGATAATTGTCTTAGATAGCTTGAAATATTTTACTTAGTTTGTGTACATGAGCTTCAATTTGTTAGCATTAAACTGATGTAGTAAAATGCAACATGAGCTTGATTCAGACAAACCTTTAATTCATTCATACTCTAAAGATCTTCTTCCATTTCTTGGCTAAAAACAAGAACATTACATTATATGTTTATACAATATACAATTTAATACAGTTGGACTAATTAGTATTGACTTACCCGATAGAGAAAGTAGCCTCTGCTCTGGATGCCCCCAGGTCCCTGTAGCTCAGCCTGATAGTGTTACAGAAAAAAAGAAAAACATCTGCTCCATCAAGTAATTCCACAGCCTTTATATGTAGTACTTAAGAAATTATCTTCGAATCTTCGAATCAATAAGTGTGACCTAACCCATAGAGCTAGTTGGGTAGTGGTGTCTGGTGGAGGTAAAGTACACCTATAGGTCTGAAGGTATAACATTTTCAGTTCAAGCGGGTTGTAATAATAATTCCTTTTCCAATACCTGACCTTTCTGTAAATCTTGTAGATACTTTCAAACCTGATTATTTGCTATTTGTTGCATCAATTTCTTATATTCATAATCTTTAGAACAGAGAAGTGAAATCATTACAGTTTTATAATTTCTTTTCTTTCACTACCTAAAAATTACAGCATTGTAATTGTTTAAAATTGTTTGTAACTGGAAAATATCGGTTTTCTACAGGATCTATTGCAGATTTCTAAAACCATTTCATGTGTTTCTGGTCATATCTCCTGCATGTCCATGTTGTGAATGATTGATTGCTATGAAGGATAAGTTCACCTGTCAGCGGCACTAATTTTAGCCCATAATTACTGCAGGCTTGGGAAAGAACAGCTAATGTAGACTGAGCTTGCGCACACAGAGCCACAGCCATGCGTATATTAAACTACTGTATTACATGTAATCCTTAAGAAGTGGAACAACAAATGATTTTGACTTTTAGACCTGCCACTTTTCCTTTTTTCTGTAAACATTGACATATTGATATTAAATTGTCTACTTCTTGTTCATTTCAAGATTCCAGGGCATGGCCTCTGAGGATGGGTAAGCAGCAATAATCAACAACTGCAAGAAGATAAAACAACTTCATAAATGTATCTATTTTTATAACTATAATTTTAATTATATTATTGTCACTGAACCTATAGTTAGATTTTTGGTTGTTTTTCGGGCTTTGCAAATTTGCTAGTAAGACTAGCTCATATGGCAACACGTCATTCAAAACAAATTATGTCTATTCTTTGAAGTAATTGAAAAATTAATAGGTTTAATATTGTAGAAAATGCATATAGTAAAGATGAGCGAAATAACTTGGCTTTACTACACATGTGGGACAAAGGAGATGGAGATGCATAATTTACATGTTATGAAGTTCATATCCCTTTAAAAATGTACAATATTGTGCACATCTGTATTATAACAGTGACATGCATATACAGATGATAGGCAATCTTCTGACATTTATTTTTGTAAAATAGGAAAAGGTACATCACTTGGAGTAACATTTTTTAAATGATTTATTTGTAGTTGGGTACTTACTCTTTTGCTTTCTCGTGTTTTTAGCTCCTAGAAAAGAAAACAGAAACAGTTATATTAACAGTGTATACTCTCATTCTGAAAAAAATAAAAGTTGTACCTTTGATTTTTGAACCAGCATCAGGACACACAGCTCTCCTAATGGATCTGATGCCTACATGAGTGGAAACAAAATACAAAAATTAATATAATAGATATTTGTCAGTCCATTGTTATTACATCATACCATAAGAAATATTTAGATGATGCACTTAGGTGACGCTACAGTCCCTTGGTGACATTGTTGTAAAGTATAAACAATTATGAGTCCTATTTGTTCAAATCTTACTTTCCATAAAAATGACCCTTAATGATTTTTGTAGTATGAATAGGATGATTTTTGTGGGAACTATCAAAAATAGACTGACCCAAAACTTGTCTTCTGCTGATAGGTAATATGAGCACACTGCATTTATCTGAAAAATATCAGTAGAAAAAGTAAACAGAAAATCAGACAGTTAAATAAAAGCTAAGGTTTTGTGGAGCATACCTGACTGAGCAGCTGCCTTTGGTCTGTTGTCACTTCTGCTACTGCTACTGGGGCACCTGTGTCCACCATGGGCAAATCAAAACACAATATCAACATCTCAGCGCTGAAATGCATGTTTTTGTAAATACACAACGCCTATAGTGCTGAATCTGCCCCATGTCAGTTGTGCGTCTACTATGCAGTGATGACGAATGTGATGATTGTGGGAGAAAATGCTCTGTTTTGACATGATTACTGCCAGGGCCATTAGCAAGGATAAAAGCATCATTGTAGAACATAGAGTTATTTCACAATGCCCTGGAGCAACATACACTAATCACACATATTCATACATCAGAAATAATGATGCAGTGTACAAGATTTAATGTAACAAATCTCATAGAAGAAATAATGTTAATGACCCATCCAGAAACATTGACGCAATAATGGTTGTCACCCATCATTCACAGCTGATTAATGCCTTTTACATGAGCTGACAAGTCCAAGAGTGGCTTCCAAGGGTGCATAGCTGTCAGTCAATCAGCGATCACAGTGACAAGAATGAAGGAGTAACTGATTCACAAATCATACCAAGCACAGGTCTAAATGTGAGTTGGATAGTGTCATTTATACAGATTGATAGTACAGTTTAATATTGTTAAGGTCAATTGTTATACTGTAGGTTCCCTGTCATGTAGGTTTTCAGGATCACTGTAGGTAGAGTTTGACATCAGAATGCAGGTTTATTGACCCGGTTTATGATTAATACGCCTGCAATTACTGGGTCTTTCCACATGAAACTGGCACAAATTGCAACGCCTTTTATCAGCATAAATAAACAAAACTTAATTTAATTTTGCATAATAGTTCTGAACTATGGTGCCATTATTCAACACTAAAATGTGACTGATTTAAATAATCAGATTAATGACAAGTGTGTGGAGCTAATTCCTAACAAACTGCCCTTAATAAAGATCAAATAAATAAATTATGATGGTTAAACAGTTATGAAGTTTGGGTATTTCTTGTAAAAGCATGCCCCAGGCCCATGCCCACCATCTGAAATTATGACATTATACAATTCCAAAATGTGAACAAAATGTTTGGCATGAATTGTTTTCAATTATTTTTGGTTATGTAGTCCAAGCGCATAAAGGGATCAGTGATGGATGCAAATGGAAATCCTTAGATCTGTTGAAGATTTATGTCTCCAATAGTTTTTTTTT
>JACN01144788.1:0-11301 GCA_000787155.1 Scartelaos histophorus
CGGTCAGTCTACGTTCCTACTCTCACACATGATCATGAGGTGAGCCACCTCAGCTGACTGGCAACCCTAACCCTAACCCTGGTCCGGGCATGTCCCACTGGGAGGAGGCCCCGGGGAAGACCCAGGACACGCTGGAGGGACTACGTCTCCCGGCTGTCCTGGGAACGCCTTGGGGTTACCCTGGAGGAGCTGGAGGAAGTGGCTGGGGTGGAGGAGGTCTGGGAGTCCCTGGATAGACTGATGCCCCCGCGACCCGGCCCCAGATAAGCGGAAGAACATGGATGGATGGATGCATGGACCCTTTAATGCTCTTTGTGGTTTCTGCAGCATTGTCTCTGATCACAGTGGCCTCTCTTTCTTATTGTAGTTTGTACCAGCCTAATGCACTAGTACATTCTCGTCAATGAATCGGAGTCATTTGTCTGCTAATGAGGAGCAGTGCTGGCCTATAACAAGCTTCTAGTGGCTGTTGACTTGAATAACAACATATTAGTTAGTGCGCCAAGTGAGAACAAAGCGCTGGCGCTTGTTACGTAGCCTTTTTCAGAAGACAGCATTATCTCATCTTCATCTCCTCAAGCTAACCCCGTCACCACATGCTTTTTCAACTTCTGACTGTCTTTCAAAGCCTGATTTATTTCTCCTTGTGTATTATTTTGTTCCTCTAATTTGTTTGGGTTTTTTTCAGCACAGGCGTAAATCAAGAATCAAAGCCACTGCTGCTCCTTTTTCTCTGCCACCTCCGTTAATGGCCTGTCTAGTGAAGGTTTAACGGTGAAGAGAAGCAGACCCGCTGTCTACTCAAATCACCTCTCCATCCTCTCTCCTCATCACCAACACAAAGAGCCCATTGGCCAACAGCACAAACACCTTCCCCAAGTCTAGAGTGGAGCTATAAATCAGGAGCAGGGTGCAAAGGGCCAGAAAGTGAAAATGTGTGATGTTGGAAGACAAACAGCATCGTTAATCATTTAAAGTTAAGCAAAGTTTAGATGTTAAAGATGCTAAATTGTTAACCAAAATTCTGCATTCAAATATAATTCAGATCAATGTAAGAAGAGAAAAGTAATTGTCAACTGTCCATTAGAGCCAAAAGAACAAAGTCTCCATAATGAAATATATCATAGATTGACCCTAGTGAGTTTTAAACCATGTTATAATGTTGTTACCTTATCAAAAACAAACCCGGAGTTGTGTTTTGTTTCATTCACACATGTTTTGAGAAAGCCTTTCCTTTACTGGCAAAAAAAATATATATATATAGATTTTTTTTCTATTATTAGTTTGTCTGCATCTACAGCTCAGTTTCAAATGATTCTTGCAAATGTTTATGGAGTTTGAAAATACAGTGGAGCTCCTCCTGTATTACCTCATGACATCACAAGGTGGAACAGAGTGTCTTCTACTTGTGATTAGAACCCAGAACCCTAAATATGCAGGGTTTGTGTATTATATGGCTGAACATTACAACATAGTTCAGAAAATAGCGTAATATGGGCTCTTTAAAAAGAACATTGAAGAAGTCATTGAAAAATCTAATAATGTAATAATATAATTTTCATACCTATTATTTCTAACTGGTAGAATTGTTAATTACTGAGTTTATTACAGCTTGTTGGCTATAGATTGGCAATATCAGTAAAAAGTGCCTTATCTATGTAAATATGAGTTTGCACCTATAGCCAAAATATCACTTAAAGATAGACACACACAATGCAAAGTTGCCAACACAATAAATCGATGTCACAGTTCTTGGTTAGCATTTTGAAAGATGCCTAAACTTCAGGTAGAAAATCCATTGAAATCTTGCAGTTTAAAGTGCACTATAAAGGAGGCCAGAAGCAGCATGTTGAAGTGAAACAAAAGAGCACACTTGATTGTCATGTGTCCATCACGTGAGCAGGCGTGCAGCTGTTGTTGCTAATGTGTTTGGACAGTGCAGTGACAGCGCACCATGACCTTGAGCAGTGAGCGTGATCCTGGCCCTGCTCAGAGGAGGCTGTGAGGAGAGTGAGAGGAGAGTGAGAGGAGCTGATCAATGGAGGGCATTGGCACTTGTCATGTCAATGCCACTCCAGCTGCATTTCCCTTCGCTTTTGTCATTGGGCCTTTTCTCTTCTGCTCGTCACTCACTCAAAACACACTTGAGCTGTTTACAGTGAAAGGGGAGAAGTCTGTAGTGTAGATGGCACAATACCACTGGCCTGAAAAACACTGTAGTTGCTATTTGTTTTTAAAATCTGGGGTATATTGTAGGCTTTTGTCTAATATGGCTGGACTCATGTCTATACAGGAATATATCACTATGGACTTCTTGGCAATACGCCTATCAACAAATGAAGCTGTATTGTAATAATGTCAAACTACATAAATCCATAGTAAATCGATGAGTTTTACATAGTAAAACACTACTGAACTAAGAATTTCGAAATTGTTAATGTGTTTGGAACTAAACAATGCAACTCTGAATTGTATGATATATTTATGTAATAGTGTGTTCATGATAATTCAGGTATACAGGACACAACTCTCATTTATCTGTGGAAAATTGACCTTATTCACCCGCACAGCCTTCCCTTAAGAGCTTTCATCAGCGCACAAAGGAGGATACATCTCTTAAAACAAGCACTGTAAACAGCCACAACAAGCTAAATGAGAATTTCAGCAAACAAACACAATCAGTGGCCTATTATATTTTACTTTCATGTAGCTGAAAGGGAATGCAAACCAGATTAGATAACACATAAGCCACTAGGCTCATTTCTCTGCAGTGTCTGGAGATGGCTAAATGCTCTAATTTCCCGCTCTGCTCCGAGTCCTCAGGCCAACTAACCCCTTTAGTTGAACCCAAACCAACTGCATTAATGCAGGATTGTCTCTTGAAGTAAAGTTTCCCCCCTTTTTCTTCTGCTGGTTGCCTTTTTTACATTTCAAATGAACTGTGCAAGAGTTCTATGGCTCTAAGTGAGCATGGCATTGTTTTGAGAAATGTAATGAAGGGCAAATCGGGCTGTTTATAAAAGGGATTTGATTCATTGCAGAGTTACAAGGAGGAATATAGAATACAAGTAGAGCGTGGTGTGGGTGACAAATTACAGATTTTGTTAAACTGAAAAAATGTGTGAATCTGGACAATAACCCTTCTATCAATTCATTTTAAAGCACTTATTCTGATTTAGATTTGATGAACTGGTTCTGAAACACTGATATTGGAATCAGAGTGTGGTAACTTGACTTAAATATCAGTCGATCTTAATCTGAAATATCTCACCCATCACAACATCCCATCACATTATGTCAAATTTACTTAAATGAGTACATTGATTATTTTAACCATCTTACCTTTTAGATAATAGCAGTTGTTTATTATAAAAAAATGTAAAATCATGATCTATGTTATAGTTTTTTCTAATACCATAAAAAGAAAAGCACTGTATGTCTACTCTGAACAGGCAGGGGAAGTGCTGTAATGAACTGTAAAACACAGGAGAAACAGTTGAGACATGAAGACGTGCCGTGCTATATATGAAACTGCGCAAAGGTCAGGGCCCGGACACAGGCCACAGGGAGGTTACACAGTCTGGATACAATTAGACAGATTTAGGTGATACTTTGGGGAGCTATCGGTCTTTCGTCATTAGTAATTATTCAGTCACAAAGAAGGTTTAGAATTTTTGATGCCAAACTTGATAACTTAAAATGCACATGTAGATAATAGGCATTTTCAATAATAATAATAAATAAAATTGTAGCCATAAGCATAAATTGTTCAGTGCTTTACTTGAACCTGTCAAATATCTTGACATTAGCCTTTTTTGTGAAGCAGCAGTCTATGTTGCTTTTGTGTGTTTGCTTGCAAAATCTTATTAAGTCTGGGCACTTTATGAGTTGTGGTTACGATTGTTTAATGAAATAAGCATTAGGAGGTGTTTTCAAACTCATAAAGAAGTTATTTCATTCCCTCATGGCTGCACAAACTACTTAAGTGTGCAATAATTAAAATGCTATAAGTGTTTCATAACTTGGAGCATTTTTCAAGCTGCCGATCTGCTTCTAAACTTGTTCAGAAAGGACAAATGTGGTCAGAATAATTCCTCGCTGCATCTGCTGTGGTTTGCTGTTGTTCTGTTGAAGCCCTGATAAGCCATGTGTTCTTAAGTGGTAAAGGCTGAAGACTTTAAACCTGCCAATTTCAAGAAAGTAACACATCATAATTGCAATTTACAAGCTGTGTTTAAATGAAAAAGAAAAATATTTACTTTAGGGGGTTTTATGGCTGTTTGGCTAGCCTCAGATATGCAATTAGCTGTCTTCATTGGTTAAAACTATAAATTTATAGTAGATTTCTACAAAGTCTTGCAAATGAGTTGTGTTTTCCTGTCAGGTGTTGTGAAGGCTGAAGCATTTCCCTGGAAATATGGACAGGGTCATATTGTGGACAAAGACCGACTCTTAGAGACACACATTATATCTGCTAAATGTGGAACTGACCAGATAATTTAGATCCAAAAGTTTATCCATACATGTGTTTGGTCCTTTTTATATGCTACAAGTAATGTTCCATTATTTAACAGATTTGTCCTGAAGACCTACACTTAAAGAGTGGCTGTGTAGATGTAGTGGCATAAATCACACATGCTTTATGCATGTAGAGGAGACACAGCATACCACACCCCACATTAGGACACGCATACGCACAAGCACTCACAAATAAAAACAAGAAATCAATGTAACCTGTAATTTTTACAGGGCTGACTTGAGTGTGTGTGACAGGCCAAATCCAATAGCTGCAGTGGGTCTGACAGGCCTGACATGAGGCTTGCCTTGCTGGCCCCTCAATTATGCATGGCCCAATGTTTCCCTGGATCTTAATTGAATCACACTGTCTCAAACTTGTTATTTCTAATTTGTTGCATTTGATTTCTGACATCAGCGCTGCTGTGTCATGAATTATGCAAAGAGGGGGACCTTTAATTGTGAGTGTTATTAAAACAAAACTAATTGCAGATGATTAAAATGTGACTAGGAAGCCGGATGCTGGGGGCCTGGCCCTGACATGGTTTCACTACTACTGCCAAATAATGATTAGGTCTGAGCCTGTCTGAGGGCTGTGTGTGCTAACCTTGGAGGAACATGTCTGTGCTTAATGGAGGCCCATGATGCTGTTTGGTGCTGGACTACATGCTGTGCAGCGCTCACTGCTCATCACTGCTGCTGATGACATGGTGCATACAGCGATTTAACAGAAACATGCACACTCTGCTATGGCACAAATAGGCTTACAAATAACCACATAATGAGGACACAAGACATGCCCAGCCTGCTCATTCCAGTCCTATCTCTTTATTGATCATATCACACTCTGTATGATTAGTTCTGCTCAGAACACCCTCTGAAATTACTTTACAATAAAGCCATATCTGAGTTTCTTACACATTAGAAATCTTTCTCTTTTTTTTGAGATGTAAAATTACTTTTTGCCTTTTTGATTAAACACAGACAAGGAGCAGGGGAAATTCTTACATTTTTAAAACAAGGCTCAGCCCTATTAGTTTTCACCTAAACACATGTGCTTGTTTAATCCTTTTTATGCAGCTTTGAGCTGATGCTGATTACAAAATAAGATAGTTTGTAAAATAATTGCACAATTATTTGAATAAAGGGAAGCGCATGCATAAGTAAGGTTGTAAGCGGCAAAATGAATCCAGGTACTTGAGATTTAACAAGTGAATTGTGCCTTGAGGGCAACAGCTCAGCACCTGACTGTAAGGTAGGGATCCTCACGGCTGTGCTCCATGTGGGCCGCTGCAGATGTCTGGAAGTCATTTCCACATGTGAGCCGGGAGGGGGAAGACCGCGCTTTAGTTTCATGAATGTTCAATCAATTCAATAGGACAGCTTAACTTTCCCTTTTCCTCTCACTGCACATTCACAGGCCCACAGGCGTTTACAGGCGGCATTCAAAGCGTGTCTGAGTCTCGTACAAAAGCAACACAGGTTCAAGTTTGAGGCCAGGAGCAAATATGAAACACAAAGAAACAAAAATGTGGATGTGAACTGTTGATAGGAAACTAGCAACATGTGCTCAGTTATGTGTAAAATGTAAACAAAACAAATAGAGCCACAGAGATCTATTAGGGCTGAGTTAGTCCCAAGCCTGGATAAACCTCAGAACTATTGTTTTGGGCCTTTCTGATTTTTTGTTGATGTTTCACCTTATCTGATTGAAATTGAGAACTATCACTTAACCTTTTTCTTGTTTAGCTGGAATGGTAAATTACTCTCAAAGGACAATGAATTTCTCCTTGCGAAATTAGCAAAATGTTTAAACCCCCCAAGTGCACAGGTGTATCGCCGCTCCCTTGGTTGTGTAAGATCATAAATCGGAAAAATGAGCTCTTGCAAACACAATTGGTTCGTACGAAGATGAGGCAGAATTTATATGTATATTCTTCTTGAACTCCCAAACCTTAGCTGTCAGACGCTTGTTTCTCAGCCCAACATGAAAGACCTTAGCTCATTATGTATGCATGCTAAGTCTGCCGCTATGACCTGCCAATTCAAAAGTCTATCTTTGCATAAAAGTCTGCATCAATAAGGGTTCTCGCCGTGCCCGGGTTCTGTCTATATGATAAAGTAGCTAAGTATATTTTTTGTGTCTCGAGGATGGCTGCAGAACCTTGTCTGTGGAGATGACAATTAGAGTCACTTTCCACCCTGGTTAGGCCAGACAGGTCCTGTCAGGCGCCCGCACACCACTGTGGAGCAGACAGAGAGTAATATGTGTAGCACTGTGATTCGCCTTCACCTCGTGATCCTGTCGATGACCACCAGGATGAGAGGCAGGGGGCGGGACACAGGAGGAAAATAGCAGCAAATGCACCTCAGCAGTTACTATGGAGGTATTCCAAATTTAAATGACCATAAGGGTCAATGTTGCTTGGGTTTCTTAGATCAGCAATCGCAGACTCATGATGTTCTCTGACCAACAAAAATACAGACGGGATGTGAGGATCTATAAATATGATAGACCAAGAAATGTGGGGCTGTAGAGCATTAAACAGCTATAAGCTTCTATATGCATTATTGCAACCTGTCTGGCAAACAACCATTAGTGTTGATGTGTGAAAAGCACGGCAATAATCTTAGATCAGCTTCTGAATCCAACTCAGTCCCAATGTCTCCTTAGCAAATCTAAAGTAGAGCGGGCTGTCAAACGTTTTGGCACAGCAGTACAACTGTCAGGTAAAGATCTGCTGGTGCAACTTCCCCTAAAATGATTAATAATTTACATGAGTGTGCTCTAAAATCCAGGCATCTGCCGCAAACCTGTGTAACATTGATCTGTTGAACTGTCATAATAGCACATCACTCAAAGTAAACAATCAGGCGAGCACAAAGCGCTGAGGTAAATGTCTCTCTCAAAGTGAGACAGGAAGCGGAGGAGGGGTTGTTCCAGTTCTTTCTGGTGGTTTCCATCCAGTGGCTCTTGCCGAGCAGCAGCGCAGAGAGGGGAAGAAAGAGTGCGCTGTAATTGCTGTCAGTCTCTCCTGAGCACCACCTTAAAGCAGCGCTGTTCTGCAGCTCAGAGGTTTGGGCTGTGGTTCCCCTCCAGGCCTCTGGGGGATTCGCTCAGGTCTCCCCCTTCTTGTTTACCGCTTTTTGTCAACATTTTGGCACATACAGTTTTTGGGAGTGTAATAATCACAGGGCTATGAGGCTCCTATCACACATCCCAACAACAATGTGGATAATTGAGAAGATTACTCGCAACATGCCAGCTGTGATTTGGACTGTTTTCAAGTGAAAGTTCTCCTCCAAATACTCCACCCAAATATCTAAAAACAAAAGTGTTTCAGGGCACATCAAAGAGAAAACTGTGACACACTTGTGTTTACGGCAGATGTCCCAACACACATGATGGGAGATCTGTCTGAGCTCTGCTCTGCTGCTGCTGCTGCTGCATGCATGTGCATTTAGAACAACCCTCTTTACAAGCACTCAAAAGTTTGGACACGTGTTTTTCTTCTGTATTTTCATGATTATTCTCACACATTATTCTCACATTCTCACTGGCAACATGAAAATTATGAATGGACACAAATTTAGCAAAACAACAAATAAACTCAAAATAACTCAAAACTTCATTGAGAATTCCAAAACAGCCACCCTGCCCTCTGCTTGAATTTAAAATATAAACAATATTAAGCTATGTAGGTTACTTTTCTTTATTACATAATTCCACATATCTTGCTTCATATATTTGATGCCTCCTGTGTGTATCAAAAATGTACAAAGCGGAAACAAAAATTCAAAGTAAGAAAAGTATGCCCAAACATTTGACTGGTACTAAATGCACATGTTAAACTGCTACTACAGCTTTACTTTGTAGTGAATAGATGACTTCACTGTCACGATTGCCTGGAAAGGTCAATGCTCTTTTAAGTTGAAAAGCTGCAGGAAATTGAACACATTAGTGAGATCTATTGCTGTGAGCAAATTGTACGACGGGCTTAGGAACAGGCCAGCCCCCCGACATTTGCTCCACTTCAGTTTTATAGTTTGTTTTGAAGACTGAGTTCTCATGTGTTACCAGCTTGGGCGATCCGCACTAAATGGTGTAAGATAAATGGCATAGCTGATGCAACCTTTGCACAACATTACTCCTACACATCCTGACATCATGGGAAAGGGTTAATCAATAGCCTCTGTTGTCTAGTGTTTGTGATCAGGCTCCACCCCCACTGGGCTATATTAATAATACTCATACTGTTACTGTTACTGTGTGAATATTGAATTGCAGGTGCAGAATTAAATCTGCAGTGTTAAATCTGTTCTTTTAACCAGACCATTTCAAAGACAAACATTGCCTGTATTTTAAGCATGTGTTTGCTTCTATAACTCTTAGGTTGAAAGTACATTATTTGGGTGTATACACTGATCACATCATTTGTTCGGGACTCATTATAATTAAGACAACATTTTCAATGAACTTTTTCCTCTTTAAATTTTAAAATGTTTCACCCCCATAAAAAATGCATTTGCTCTTAAATGCCATTGTTAGGAGCAGACAGCATGATAGCTCCTGTTCCCTTCTCTGATACATATTCTAATTGCTAAGTGCTGACCCTACTCCCGCTGATGAGCAGCCTGAGAGATTTTGACCTTGTGGTGTGTGCGAATCAATGGGAAGTTGATAAAGCCAAGTTCATTGCTGCCTAACATAAAACAAAGCTGATTTGTTTACCTAGCTAAGCCCGCGCGTGTCAATCCCATTACAGAATGATTTATAGACCTGCACCCAATGAAATTGTTTAAAGCGGATTAGGTAGAGAAAACGAACACCACTAATATGACAAGCTGATACACTGTGACAGGTAACCAAGCAAACAAGTTCCTGAAATTCAGATTGAATTAGAATCCTAATAATCCTACAGGGAGCTGTGGATTTAATCAGGAGAAGAGAGGACTGGAAATAAGGGAGATGACTGAATGAAGAATGTCTATGGACATTCTGGGAGCACCACTTTTTTGTGCTTCTCTTGTCATGAGTTATCATTCATTGTGTGAGAAAGAAAGAAGCAACTCCCCATACTAATGACCAATAACTTTTCTCACACATTTTCTATAGTCTATTTTTACAGGGATGCATTCTAAATATTAATTCAGGTAAAAAATGATATTACAGGATCAAATATCCCCAGAGAAAATATTTGTTTTTAATGTTATACAATATGCATGGTGGTGTATTGCATTACATATGAACGTGGCACCACAAATAGAAATATTAATGCAATTTCAAGTGCAAAGACTCCCTTAAAGGATACAAGGAGCCAGTGTCCCTTGCAGAATGATAAAAGACCCTGTTAATGTTATGGATATTGTGTTGCAATAAAATCTTGTTTAAGGTCATGGTGCGACTGAACGTCAAGTGTTTCAAACAGGAAAAGTAATCAGAGGATGTATTTTAAACTGCGCTAATATCTGGGAGAATTTCCGCCATATTTATCATTTTGCTCTCCATGGACTTCTCCACTGTGCTTTGTGTTTATTTGAAAATAATGAGCAGGAAATAATGCTTGTACTCATGTAAGCACTAAACTGATTGTATCTAAATTATAGAATTAATGAAGGTGTGCTGTTTGGACATTTGAATATGCATGGTAATCATTAGATTCCCCACGTCTTTGTAAACCATATATTATGCATGTTTAATATATCTGACTCCCACAAAATGCAATGAAAAACTTTTGATAGATATTATTCTTTCAGTTGAATATTAGTCATTGTGGATGTAACCCGATTAATCTGCTATATTTGTGCATTTTTGCTACATGAATATGCATAACTACAAATGGCTGCTGAGAAACAAAACAAATATGTTGTGCCCTTACAGTCTCCACTGCACTAAAAGATTATAAGGAAATGTGTTTTCTTTGCAAATGAAAGACGCAAAACTTTCTAGCTTTTGTGATGATTAAACTTGCTCCCATAAACGTCAGCATTCTCCCTCACTCTGATGAAGGCGCAAACTTTTTAGAAAGGGACCTAATTACCAAGTCTGCTTCTCTACCCCACAACTAATGAGGGGTTTGTATAGCTCAGACTGGGGCGCATGTCACAGTCAGAGCATCTTGGGCCGGAGAGTTGCACAGGCCCCAGTTCTGTAGAGTGAGACCGCGCACCTGCAAATCCCCAACACACTGAAGCAGCTTCCTGTTTGATGTGCTATTCTTTTCATGTGGAGAAAGCGGGAGGGTCGAGAGGAGCCAGGGATCTAGTTGAAAAGAGGCAGGGGGCTTGGAGAGGAGTGCCAGGACCTATTAGAGGTTTTAATAATGTTAATTAAGGAATAATAATGAATAATAGGGTCGGTAATGAGCTACTAGCTGCATTTTATTCATGTGATTATCTTTAGATCACTCTTGACCTCTTTCTGTGAGCCCACTCAGGAGATGATGATGGCCACAGGAAAACAAAGCATATGCTGACACATGTAAATCAATGTAGCAAAAACTGAAATTGCAAAGTTTGTAGTTGTCTAATGGTATTAAAGTGACAGATGAAGAGTACTTAATGTCTTGCTCTGATGTTGGTTAACTGAAGAGTAACATTATCGACCAGTGAGCTACACAGTTCTGCTAGTTACTCTATGGCACAGTTAGTTATAATACAAGAATAACAAAGATGTTTAGTGTGTAAATCATCTGATCAACATGGTTAACCCAACTTAAAGCTCTATTGTGTAATTTTCTGATGGAAGGCCCACTATCTGCTTATCTTCATGCAGATGTTATTGCT
>KN505565.1:0-51081 GCA_000787155.1 Scartelaos histophorus
ATCTGGTTAAAGACATTTGTACAATCTGAATGTGCAACAAAAGTAACAGTTTTGTAGTTGGCTTCTTGTGTTTGGCTGAATGTTTCCATTGTTACCCGCACGCCGCTTCCCACAACGCTCTGCAAACGAGAAGCGACATGTGAAAGTGCTGTTCTCCCCGCTGTACACGGCGAACGCTAAACAAACCGCTCCGAGATGGACCACTTACCGTGACACAACTGTCTCTTTGTATGCTCCCAGACACACAATGACTGCATACCTGGCACTGTACGCGAGCCGGCCGCGAAACTGCAGTCAACACGCCGATTCATACGCCCGAAACCGAAAGAAAGAGAGGTTTGTGAGACGGCGTGTCCACCTGTCTGAAGAAGTGAAGTCGTGTTTTTCTGAGCGAGCGTTTGGCCCGCGGAGAGGAAGAGTGGGTGGGGAAGACGAATGTTGTTGCGCGTTGAAGTCACCTCTGCACTACGTTAGCTGGCAGCCATCCCGGCAATGGTCCATAATCATCGTAATTATGAGCCACCATTTCCCTCTTTCTCGGTATACTTGTTAATTACAGCTGCGGGGTCAAGAGCAGGGTTAAAGAAACAAAAGTGAAACCGGAGACTGTTTTGGAGAGCGTAGGAATGAGGAAGCTGGGGGCTGTGAGGTGATTCGGTGACTTGTAATTGTGCTTGTTTAAATAGGACAGGTAGAAGATTTTACAGGGGGCAAGAGTTGGCTGCTTTTGGGTTCCTTGGAGATTACCAATGGAAAGCGCCTACATTACGCAACTTTTTGATCTGTTAGAATGTCGTTTTCTCCTCACAAACGGACCTGAAGTTGTGTTTTGATTGATTTGCACATGTTTAGCACACAACCCCTGCAGATTTAAGCTGTTCTTCTTTCAAACTTCATGTCATTTGGTAAAACAGGAAGTGCTTTTTTGTTTTTAGAGTCCGTACACCTTCACTAGAATCGTTTGGATCATTTCAGACCTGGAATTAGCCATCTCTGCAAAAGAAAATGTAGCTGTTAACTTGAAAACTACTGCTTCATTTTGAGCTTTGGAGATGCAGACTATTGTTTCCCAAAGACTCGATCACGACACTCAAGAGATTTTTTGTGACTGAGATTGAAACCCGCTACAAAAATACAGACAGGCCCACGTATCTCATTAGAAACTTTGAAATGTTAAGACATGTTTTGTACAATTTCTTATATTTGTTGTAATTATTTTTTTTGACTATTTTGTACCAATATTTCTGGTTCAATTGAATGTTGGAAAGAAAAAGAAATGAGCTACATTTAACGTCCAAAGAGGCGACTCTTTTATTGCTTGTTCAATTACTGTTTTCCATTGTTTAAAACTTGAGTAATGTTAATTGTTCAGACACACAATCACTCAGTCAACAATACATTTAATAGTGATCAAATCCACCTTTATTTTGTGTTTTACAAATAATGTCTGTGTACTTGGCGATGGTTTGTTACTTTTAAAATATGGGTCCCCAGAAAAAACATTTGGAGAAACACTGATGTAGACAGACTAGTAAACCAGGATTACTCAAACATGTGCGAATGAAAAACAGCTCCAGGTCTGTTTTTGCAGAGTTGACGTTATAACATGACTTAAAGCTCACAAGAGCCAATGTTGCGTGATGTAGGACCTTTAAAGGTAAAACTGAATCCTTGGGTTTCAGGGAGGGGAAAATCTAGCACCACTGGCAGAGCAATTCACAATTAAAAATGCAAATAAATGACATCTTTGAATGCGCAGAAGTTCCAAAAATATAGCAGAAGTTAAAACCCATAAATTTAACACTTAGAAGTAGAATGCGTAGAAATATACCAGAAGTTAAAACCCATAAATTTAACACTGGGTACAGTTACACTCAAAATCTGATTATTAGTTAGAGTTCTAAGATTATTCAAATGGCATGTAAACAACCAAATGATCAGATTTCTTTCTTTAATTCACAACTTTAAACAGAACTGAATACAAGTTTTAGAATGAACTAGGGCTGGACAATTAATCAAATTAATGTTATGAATTCAGGTTTTAATAATCAAGGGAAAAAAGCCAATCGTGAAATGGAGCATTATTATGGAACAAGTTTCCTCCTGATTCTCTTTGCGACATCTTCAGCTCCCAGCTTAACCACTTGAGCTTGTAGCCAAAAATTTGTACAGATGTTTAAAAAAATCGTCTGCAGTCGAAGTGCTTTCCCACACTTTCACACTCATAAGCTGTCGGCTGTCAGAGCGGTGACTCACAGCGAGAAGGTTCCCGGTTCGAATCCCCAGCTGGGTGGATCTCCAGTGGGTCATGGTTCAAATGGGCAGATGACACATTTTCATGAAACTTCGCTCACCTCATGGACACGTTTATGGTGTTGTGTGGTCTAGAACTTTTAAGTGCTGGCGTGGGCTCAAAGATCATAGTAAGATAGACTGACTAGACGAGCACAGCGCCATCACAGTGAGGTCAGAAGAGGATAAGCACGTCTGATTGAAGGCAACAGTATATCAAAGAACATCTAAACTCTTTGCTAGACATCTGGAGTGAAGAGTGCAGCATGTGTTTCTAGTACTTCTGTCCTGGAGCTCCAAACACAGCAGTAACAGAGGCGTGGGCAGGAGTTTATTGTCATGGTCACACTTTGCCCGGTGACTGACTTCATGCCAAAACAAACGGGCCCCGCGCTCACATTTGTTTTCTCTTGTCGCTCTCAATTTGGACGCTGAAATAATGTTTGTCAAATGCCACGGCGCTCGCTCAGGTTCAGGGCCTGTGTTTGGGGAAGTTCTCGCAGGTCGAGTGGAGGATGGAAAGGAGCTGCAGGCTTGTTTCCGTCTGTAGACTGGGGTTTGGGACTTGACAGAGGCTTTGGTTAGGGCCTGAAGGAAGGAGGTCAGAAGCAACACATCTCAAACTTCTGATGTGGTGGATTAAAATAGGTCTTGTTTGTAATTGAATAATGTTAAGATTTTAAATAGTGAAGTTGATACCATGACCTCTTATTGGGTAAAGAAAGATACTCAAATTGGTGTTGATATCTGATATATACTAAAATAAACTGGATCACTGTGTTTTTAGTTGTGGCCTCAAGAGTTTGAATAATTTTGAATGCTTTTAACAAAATGTAATACTGCATTTGAAATGAATATAGTGTCATACATCAGCTGCGTAATGCTGATCTGAACTGCTTCCACTTTTATATTTATTTTTGCTGTGATAGAATGGGATTAGTTATGATGTCATGACTCTTACTTTAGTTATTTTCACTTTTAGTCCCTGCAGTTCACAGTGTGATGGTTTCATCAAATGCCAATGCAAACTGTACTAGAGTCAGTATTGTTTGTAAGATTGACCACAGAATATAATATCAATGGTCATTTTGCGCTAATAAACTCAGTTACTGTCTGCATAAGATACAGTATGTAGAGCAGTGCACATAAATAAAAATGTTACTCAGCTCAGTGTTTTTTGCCCTGTCAGGCCTGTTTCAGCACAGGCCTGTTCTAGCAGTGACGTCACGTTTAGTGCAGTGCCCTCACCACACTGAAGTGTTTAAGACCTTCATATACGTCCTTTATTGAGGTTTGGCCCAGACACAATAAAGCCTATGCCAACCATTATGTCTGTATGATTTATAATGCTGCTGAGCACTGTGTTTGATATTCCAGAGTAGACATGGTGACTATCACTAACACAGTGGAGAGCTGTGGCAGGAGGGCCACACAGCGCTGCCCCGGCCTTGTGGCGCACACACGCCTCGCCAAATCCGCCGCCAGCCCCCGCGTCATCTGTACAACCAGAGCCAGCCTCTATCCATCCACCCCATCAGCCAGAGGGCTCTGCTAATTGCCCCACCAAGCCTGCCAGACCATCACTGCGGCTAATTCCATCCAAGCTAACGGGACATTAGCGTTAGCCTCTTATCTGCTAAAGTTTCATGGCACTACTGTTCGCTGACAGTTCTCTGGATGGCGCTGGCTTTTCCATTACATTGTGTTTAATCTACACTGGGCCTTAAACATGAGCAGATCCAAATCTCGGGCAATAGTCTGTAGACTCTATGAGGTGTGAGCCATTTGTCATCACATACTAACTGTGGCGGCCATGTGCTCTGCAGAGGTGATGGCGCGATATGGACACTCGTCATCAGAGCGAGTCAGAGCCAACCCAACAATAACAATCAAGGGCATCTGTGTGCTCGGAATAGCACGGTGCAGTCTGTGCATATGGAGCTGATCAGGTCAGGTTGAGAGGCTTGGATCGCCTTAACGATGACTAATTGACCGCAGCTCGAAACCCTGCTTCGACCAAGATGACCTCTTTCTTCTGATAATTTCCAATACCCACAGATTTCTCAGCAGATCTGTTCTATTTCTACATTTCTTCATCAACTCAACCTCCATCAACTTTTTTTGGGATAATGAAAACCAATAGTGTAGATTTAGAAAAGCGGGTCCCTATGTTCTACATTGAATATAGAAAATAGATGTCTGGCAAAAATGTTTTGTCTTTGTACTTGCTTTGCTAGGCAACTGAAGTGTGTTGCCCAGGGACACAACACAGCATTTGAACAGTGAGAGCTTAAACATTTGTTGTCGTAGTTGTTATTTTATTATATATCTCTCTTAGGTCATTTTTACACATTTACTGCGGTCTGTGGAGTGGACCCAGTCAGCATTAGATTTATGTCTGTTAACTTCAGTTGTTGGTTCGGTTCTGTTCGCCCCAAACACCACACGCCAGCGTATTTAAGTGACGACGGCTTTTACATGCTCACTTTTCTACCACTACATGTGGTGGAGAAAAAGAAAAAGTTTGAGGGGGACAAACAGTGACAGAGGCTCAGCTGCACAGACAGAGGCAGGAGGACATGTGGCTAAGTTGATCCTTGAGCCTTGTCATAAGTTTCAAACAGTCCAGTCTGCAGCGCTGCAGTCATGCAAATATACATGATCCAAGAGTGTGGCAGTGTGAAAAGGGCCTTAAACAATTCAAAGTTTTGGCAGTAATGTAAACACTGTGCACATTTGACTCAACGGTGCCTCAGTTGTACTAAATGTGGATGACTGTGTGCCTCTTTGCCAGTATCTGCAGTTTAATCTGACAACAGCCCATGCCACGGTCCCTCACAGAACAGCACTGTTTTCATCACTCCATTTTCCATGTGAGGCCTGTGGAAGAGACACTTGATGGTTTAGTGGCGCGGCGCCTCGTCTCTAATTGTGAACATAGTGTGTCCCATTCATCAGGCTGAGCCACTGTCCAGTATCCATCATCCCGTCTGAGGTCTCCTGGGCCTGCCTGGCTTCAGCTCCGGTACAGGGCTCAGACACACACCTACGGCCACTCATACCTCCAGCCTGACACATCACACTCCTCCTGGGCTCACCGCGCTGTCTCCACACCAGGGCACGGCTCCAGGACCCACTGTGTGCCAGGGGGTAATGAGAATGTGTGTACATGCACTTTTGAAGCTGTGCCATCACCAGACCGTCGCAGACTGTTGGTTAACTCACTCATTTAGACTCTTACAAATAGTGTTTAGAGTGCACCACCACAGCGTGTAGATCCTGTGGATTTGCTAGTGCGATTCCAGCTGTCTAATGACATCAGCGGGACAGGTTTGACCACAGACGTGCACAATGGGACCAATTGTGGTGTCGCTTGAAACAAAACTCTATTGTTTCGTTTTTATCAAATACAATATCAAAACTCCACCATGATAATTTACATTCTGCTCAAATCTGTTGTTTTGTTCCCACAGTAAAAAAAAGTGTCTGAAATATTTGAAAATGTAGCTACAATAAACAACATTACAATTCTTGGGAAAAATGCAGCGTCTGTACAATAATATCATCACATTCATTAATAAATATGGATGCTATAAATACTACTGCGCAGTACTTAAAAATAACCTAAGATTGACGATTCGCTCTGCATTAAATAGTGATGAGTGACTTTTGTACTGATTAATGATCTGTTTTGTACGTCTGGGAGAACATTACCTCCTCAAGTATTTACACAGAGAAGCTGGGTCCCTGGGTTGTCTGCTGGTGCTTGTATAAGTTTATAAGGCCCCCAGCAGAGGCTCACACCCCACCAGAGCACTGACCCGACGCTCTGCAGTATGTAACGAGCTAGTGGGGGCGTATAGTACGAGTCAGGGCGCCAAAACAACAAACATGGGAATTGTGGTTGAAGAAATACATTTGAGCCTGATGAACTCTGAAGTTGAAGCTTTTTTTGGGTTATGTAAAGTGTTATTTCTTTTGCAAATCTCCACACCTACAGCAAAAAGATGCAGGCTTATAGCTCCAGGTTAAATACTCGTTAAGTTTGCTTTGTCTGAAATGTTTCACGTATGGTATTAAACCTTTCTGTCTTCATGGAGACCAAACCAGAAGTTAGAGGTCTTATCTGTCAGCCACAACGACTGTTCTTTTAGGGATTTTTGAGTTGTAAAATCCCCTGTACTTTATTAAATTTAAGTTTGAGCTGTTTAATGTCATACTGTGGAACATTCCAGGTAGACATGTCCATAGAAGCAAGCAGGAGACAGACCCACAACCAAAAAGTTTCAGTTTTAGTTTCTAGTTTCATATACAGTTTTGGATAGATTCCCCTTTTTATTGTAATGTGTATGGTTCATGACCAAAATCAACCAACCAATGCATGAAAGCAGGTCTCTGGCCTGCAATGCTACAGACTCATTTTAAACTGTTCCAGTGTTTTGAAAGTGAATGCATGTGTTCCAAAAGCTGGTACTGTTCAATACGTTGGCTTCCTTGCATTTTCAATGGGGGAGTTAGCATTAGCCTCCAAACATCACAAATTCTGAAACAGCAGGGCAATTGTCCAGAGTCCCATTAAACATTTGTGCATATAGCAACATTACGCATAGGTTATTAGCATTAGCATTTAGCATAGGGTGACCAAGACAGTCCTATTTTTGAGCCCTGTGTCTCCTGTCCCAGCAGATTTATCCAAAAAGCATTGATTTTTCCTACAGTAAAGGAAGGCACCAAAAATGTTCATTTTGTTCTCTGATGTACTCTTAACTTCTTGGGTTCTTTTTAAAGACAATACAGTAATGTGTATTTACCTTGTTGATATGTTTCGGCTGCTGCTGCATCCTCAGAACAGTCACTGGTGTTGGTGGTGACCTGTATATCGGCTGTTGTTGCTTCCTGTAGGCGTGGTCGGCCAGATGGACCAAGCAGGTGGCACAGACTGACCACGCCTCCTGTCGCCCGATGGTCTCTGGAGGAGGGTGTCCCAGGTCTGTGACAGGAGGAACACTCCGTCATCACAGTTAATACTGTCCATGCCTCGTTTCCTGATTTCAATGGCCTCCTTGATCCAGTGTTTGAACTTGTTGCTCTCTGATCCACACCTACAGAAAATAACAACAGGTGATATACGACACGTCACCACAAACACCGGTGACAGTTCTGACGGTGCAGCAGCCGAAACATGTCAACAAGGTAAACACACGTTACTGTATTGGCTTAAAAAAGAACCCAAAAAAGTTAAGAGTAAAGAGAGGCATAAATAGTCATTTGTTTAGAAAAGCTGCTTAAAAATGACCAAAACACAAAGAAAATATGACTACACTGACTCACATGTTAGTCATGAATGGGCCGAGTGCAGAGCAATTTTCCTTAAACACTCACAGTGTTATTATCACCAACCATCACAAACTGGGGATGTCCTAGTTTTTCTGTTCACCCTAATTTAGCATCAAAATGACCATGCATGCTTTAACATTTCTTAAACTTTCATGGGGTATTAATTACTCACACATAACTTATTTAGATCATCATGGTACCTTTTATTGTTTTGAAAATGCTGGAGGATTTACTTTCTTTTTAGCATTAGCAACAGAATCTTACAGCTAACCGTAAAAAGGGTTCAAATAGGGCCAGAGGGAGATCGCTAAATTACTGAAATACTCTTAATACCCCCTTTTTAATTCTAACTGCTGGACATCATCGCACAAAAATATATCAGGCCAACAGTTATAAAGAAATATTGGTTTTATTTCATCAATCACCACAAATCCTGTATACATAAGTGAACATTAGAGAAACAGGAGCTGGACATTATATTGGCTCTAACGCAAATGTAACCAATAAATAACAAAGTCTATATTCTTAAATTGTGAGTAACCGAGTGGGGATAGCATTTAATAAAGCTATATAATATCCCCATTGGTGCATTTTAACTGAGGCCACATAAAAGTAGTAAAAGGGCCTTGAAAATGGATGGGACATTTCAGTACAAGTTAATAACACAGCATGTATGCACAGTCTGATGGATCGCACCGGTCACGTCTGTTACAAGTGCTGCTCTTTATTTCAGACCAGAGGAAATGAA
This sequence comes from Scartelaos histophorus, assembly GCA_000787155.1. NCBI lineage: Eukaryota > Metazoa > Chordata > Actinopteri > Gobiiformes > Gobiidae > Scartelaos > Scartelaos histophorus. The sequence goes on from KN505565.1 coordinate 8,378, forward strand.
ACCTGAAGATTGCCGAAATCCGATAACACTTCTAACTTCTGTACAACTACTCAGCGGACTCTTATTAATAGGCAGCATCGCATTTACAAAACTGACTTTATTTGAAAAGCACTGGAAGAGTATCAGACTTTTTTTTTTTTTATCTTGGTGGTATAATTGGGAAACATAAAATAAGAGGTAAAAGTCAAAATTTGCTTTTTGTTTTTGGAGATTTGAACCATTTGAAACATTCCCTCCACGTCTCAATTATTTTTCATAAATATTGGTGGTTTTTAGATTCTACAATGGGATGATGTCATAGTCCCAGATTTTCCTGTTAATAACATTGTACTTTTCCATGATATATCCAAAAGGTAAATGCACAAATATTCGATCTATTCATTTCCCTGAGTAATTTGACCCTTTGATTGTGATCTGAAGGGGGAGTGGCTTAAAACATCAAACATCAAAACATGAAGCAGAAACTAATATAGTATTTTCAGAACAATAAAAGGGAATATGATCATCTAAATCTAAATGTAAAGCATTAGCAGTTAATACTCCCTCTTTACAGAAAATGTTAGTGTTAACTTCTTGGGTTCTTTTTTAAGACAATACAGTAATGTGTATTTACCTTTTTGACATGTTTCAGCTGCTGCATCCTCAGAACTGTCCCTGGTGTTGGTGGTGACCTGTCGTATTTCAGCTGTTATTACTTCCTGTAGACGTGGTCAGCCTGATGGACCTGGCAGGTCACTCAGACTGAGCTGTTATTACTTCCTGTAGGCGTGGTCAGCCTGATGGACCTGGCAGGTCACTCAGACTGACTAATGTACAGAAGAAGACAGTTGCCCCGTTTACATGAGAGATTAAAAATAATTTAATTCTTAAATAAAAATTAATTTAGCCTTAAAAAGACCATGTAAACATTTCATTCCTTATGAGTTACGAATAATTTAACTTATTTGTAATTAAACTTTATTCCAATTTTAAAGGTGATTGAATTTATTCCGCGATCATGTAAACGTTTATTCCGCTTAAAAGATAATTCCGGTCGTTCATGCTCGCTGGGTCGTCCTTCTGAAGCGATGACACTCTGCAAAAAGGCACCTGGAGCAAACTTCGGTCTCGAACCGAAACAATTTTTCTACTAAATCACTGTAAGAAATACAGATAATGAAAAAAGCGGAGGCAGAAAACACCAAAAGCGGAAAGAAAAAGTAAAATGCCGTTAGCAGCTGATTGTGAGTTTTCTTTGGGTCGACATAAGTATGTTTGTGTCCCTGTCCAACCAAACGCTCCCCCACCCCGGGACATTGAACACAATTAAATAAAGCTGATTCAACGTGTTTCCCATGTAAACCTTAATTCAGAATTATTATTTCCATGTAAACTCAAAGGAGATGAATTTCAATCTGAACTGTTTATTCAAAATTAAAAAGAATTAAAAATATCACGTAAAGATCATGTATAGTGTAGATAGTACTAGATATGTTTGTGCACTTGTAGTAGTTCTTGCACTCCTTCATGTTGTAGTTGAAGTACTTGCAGTGGTAGTGTTAGCTGTTGTTGTTGTTGTTGTTGTTGTAGCAGCAGCTCTAGGACTGTAGTGGTAGGAAAAATTCTTATTATAGTTAAAAACAACATAATTTTTCCTCTACTCAGTTTAGCGTCATGGATGTTTCAGTTGGCAAGACACTGCTTTTATCTATTTCCCTGTGACCTTTCTCTGTTGTGTTTGATTGTATATATTGTATAGAAGACAAATGCATTTTTATTAGTAGCATTAAGCATAGTTTGTGACTGAATTTTCCCTTTTGAAATACCCTTTTATCATCACATCCTTCATATATTTGGGAGTTGCACTATCAACTTTCATCTAATTGATTGGTCCAGCAGCCACACTGTAACTCCAGGCAGCTCCAGCTCATGTTCTCCTATGGCCTGTTGGTTTTTCTTATCAGACGGAGCTTATTTGGCTACTGCAGAGTTCGGGGTTCAGGTTGGGGCTGGCCTCCTCCTTCACTGCTCACTTGGCTGCTTCACTCAGACCTATCACATTTACAAGCTTCACTTCTAAACTGGTTCAGTGACTCTGGGGGCAAACGGCTGATTAGAAGGAGTGAGGGGGTCCAAAATGTATGTTACACCCATATGTTTAAAGCTATGGTTGTTAAGAGACAAAAAGTGTATATTTAAGGTACACAATTTTACTTTTACACATCACGATCCAAGTTTTTTGTGTGAAAATGTAGATTTTAAAAGATCCACATGGAACCGTAGACAAACCAGGAGATTTTTATAGAACAACAGCAAAGGAAAGTGTGTGATTGAGGATTGAGGTGAGTTAGCTTTTTAAGATTTTCTTTTTTTTGGTATTTATGTGTAAAAAATACAAATTAAACTCATGACGCATAGTTTCTTTATATAAATACATTGTTTCCTGGAACTTTTTCGTAGTCTTGTGAGTGCTGTTTGAGTCAGATAGAGCTACATAATAGTTTTGAGGTTTTGCCCCGCCCCTTTTTGGTCAACCATTGGATCAAGAAGACAAGGATTTCATTAGCTGACTAAAGGCCTAATACCAAGACTTTTAATCAGTGTTTAAACACAAACAATAGTCCTGTTATGGTCCAATAGTTTAATGTGAGTTCTCTGCTGAAAACCACATTTTAATGACAGAAGACTGGCTGTAGATGTCCTGATTATAAAGACCTAAAATGATTATTGACAATTTGATATGATTCAATCTCAATCTCAGTTGTAAAGCTCTTGAAAATGTACCGAAATCTGCAGTTTTCAGTATAGGAATATCAATATGTTGAGTTCCGACAGCTCTTGACAAATACTTTCTAGATCTAAATCGCAGGTCTCCAAATTCAGGAGCTACTATTAACTCTCCACCCCCTTCCAATAGCTCACCAAACGATTTCTGAATTATACAGATTGTGCTGAATGACTCAAATTTAACAAACTACCATTGTAAATGTGTCATTTGCATATATACAGACACACAGACATGCACACATACATAAATACACACATACATACATGCATCCAAATGGACATGTATGTATGTGCTAAGACCATCTAAGACTTTCCATTTCTTGTGATCGCTCAAATAAGTAGCTTTTTGGCATTTTCTTTTGTTAAGGTAGCTCACCAGAAGAAAAAGTTTGGAGTCCCCTGATCTAAATGTACCATGAATTTGAGACAACATTAAGGGGGGAGGGATTATTACGCAAAATCAACTTGTTCCCTTATCAAAAACTGGAAAATGACTGAAGTGGATTTATATGTCAACCATGATTCTTTGAGTAATTTAGCGATCTCTTCTGGACACTGTTTGGACCTTTCTTACAGTTAACCGAGCCCGTACATGGCTGCTTACAAGCCTCCATTACCCACACTCCCGCATGGCCAGTTCACATAAATATACAAAAACATATTAAAAAATCGACTACAACTTCACAAATCTGTATTGTAAGAGCGCTATAAATGTAGTGGGACTTAACGTGGTGTGCAAAGGGAGAGGGAAGCGAGACTCTGTGATAAAACTGAACTAACTATTTTAATATGTTGATTTTGGCAGATATGTAACATTTTCAAAACAATAAAAGGCAACATCGTGATAGGAGAGAAAATCTTAAAAAATACTTCAGTAGAAACCATAAAATTCTGGTCAGAGTTGATTTGATAAGTACGGTCAGCCTTTCCCTCCCATAGTTTGATTCATTTTGCAGACACCTTTTAACAATCTCATCTGTCTGAAAGCACTGAATCACACAGAGCCGCTTTGAGTCACCGCAAAGGCCCTTCAACCCCTTCTCGCCGACCCTCCTGACCCCTCCTCGCCGCTGCCTATTCTCACCTTTCCAAAATCAGATCCTACAACCTCCTCTGACTTATCACCGCGTCACTCCTCGCTCCCCCTCCTCCGAAAACCTTGAGGAAACCATTACCTGGGAGAGAAAAACCATTACGGGCAAACGAGTCATCCAAAAGTACCGCCGTGACAAGCTAAGTACCACAATCTCCCGGCATCTTTGTTCTTTAAAGAAGCCCTTTTAAGGCATCTCCCCCTAAAGCAAACAGCGAAGTGACATCCAAGGAGGCGTTGCTGCGTCTCCACTCTGACCTGGTCTTCGTTGGGTTCGGACAGTTGACGCAAAGCATGTCTCCTTCGTGTTTTTTCGCCCCAGAAATGAAAACATTCTCGGGGCGGATGATGAGAAAAGCAGGTACCGAAAAAGGTGGAAGGATGAGTAGCAGCGGCGGCGAAAGACTTAACCGACCAGACGACCATTTTCTGTCTGGTTTGGTCAGAGTTGGGGTCTGACGCAATTTTGACTTTTCAATATCCGAATTCCAAATGTTCCCTGAATGGTGTTTGTGGGAGCGGTGTGACAGGTTGGCACTCTCTGAATTATACTTGTTTTACGGCAAAAGGAAAGACGATGTGAGTTTACTGTTAAATGGATCATTGCCTTGTCTGAGGGATTGGGAATTCTATCCGGGTCCGAACGCGTCTTCTTCTTGGCTACGAACCCAAGGAGAAGACAGGAAAGGCAGGCTCCGGTGTGTGTGTGTGTGTGTGTGTGTGTGTTTTGGGGCCGGTTCCATTAATCTCTCTGTCTAGACTTACTGTATTTATGTATTTATGCAGTTTCCCAGTAAAGAGTGTCATTTTCCTTAAAGGTTCTATATTATGCAAAATTGACTTGTGTGATTTGTGTGAAAACTACCACTTCATGACATCACGAGCTGGAACAGAGCATTCTTGAGCTTTGGAGATATAGACAGACTTATAATAAAGGATTACTCAAACTTGTGTGAATGAAACCCAACTCAGGTATGTTTTTGAGGAGGTGTTCAGTTTTCAAGTTAGCTCTTCCAGATCTAAAGGCAATTTTAGTACATTTGTCCTCGTCTAGATTCTTTTTTCTTAATTTTGCTATTAAAATTCCCCCTTTTACCCCCTAATGAAGTGTTATACATCTTTTATTTTCAGTAAAACCTGTTATTTCACAATCTGCTGCTGTAGTTGTGTCAAATGGGCTGTGATTAAAGCTATAGGACCAGAAATGCAAATGAAAAATTCACACTTGTTCATACAAAACACACAGCAAACATGTATAAACCACTTGCATTTAGGGCCTTAGCTACAAAAGTGCAAAATATCAAGTCTGTAAGTAAACTAAAAATATTCTTATTGCTTCAAAACAAAAAAGTGTAATTGTAATTTCCTGGTGCCAGTCATGGAAACAGCTCCTGTCAGTCCAGGGCTCAGAGCCACAGCACTTGTCCTGCATTTCCATGGGGAATATTACATTTGGATTAGTACAGTTTGAGCAAAATTAGACTTTCAAATAAAAAGAGCAAAGGAGGTGCAGACCAAGATGCGTAATTTGTCCTTTATTTGAGAAATAACGACACTCAGAGCGGCTTTTTCAACTGTTGCGAACATAGATGCTGAGACTAGTCAACCATTTTGACTCACTTCACTCTTTGGCAAAGTTTGGCCAATGAAAATGAACAGAGCGCATGTGTTTGGTGGAAAACAAAGTTCCTATTGGACACTTGTTTGTAATGCCGGAAATAAGCTTGGAAAGCCGAGCTGAAAAAAAGTAATTTTCTACCTTTTATAGTTGGAAAGTGATGCACAGTTATATAAAACATATTCCCAACTATTGTAAAGGACACCATTGATCTGATCAGTTAACTTTTACCTTTGGTTCAGTAAAGATTCACAATTCAAGGCTGAAACTATCCAATTCATTCTAATGAACGTGTATGGAGTTTAAAAACACAGCACTTCGTGTATTACATGACATCACAAGGTGGAACAGAGCGTTTTTGTTTTGAGAGAAGAGCTCAACCTAATGTGCAGGGTTAAACATATGTGAATGAAACAAAATACAACTCTACAACTTTTTTTTTTTTTTTTTTGACGAGGTAACGACATTTTAACCTGACTTAAAACTCTCAAGTCAATTTGTGTAATCTAGAACCTTTAAATATCTTTGTAATGAGGAAACAACCTTATAACAGATCCAAAAATAGTGTAGTATGAGCCCTTTAACGGCTTCCAAGATTACAATTAATACAGTCATTTTACTGGTACCGGTTAAATTCAACAATGGAACAAATTAGAATGAAATTGTAGTCTAGGAAACATTATGGCACCGTTTTGTTATTGTTAAAGCACATGAGACAGGTTTTCATGTTTTTCTAATTACTTCATTTGGCTGGATAGTACCTGTGGTAAATATTTATACTTCTACATCAATTAAGTGGCAGTTTGTGGAAAAAAAGTTGGAAGAAAAGTACAAAAAATACCGGAATCAGCGCTGAATTCTAAAACAATTTCACTTTTTGACCTCTACCTGTGTCATCAACATGGAAAATAAAGACAATTTGCACACATGGAAGACATTTTTCGGACAATTTAAGCATTCATTTAAAGCTGCACTATGGAACTTTTTGGTTGGGTGTCCGTCATCTGCTTGTTTCTGTGGATAAGGAATGTTCCACAGTACGACATTAAACAGCTCTAACTTACATGTATTCATTTACAGGTGGTTTTGAAGCTCAAATACCTAGAAAAACAAAAGGCCACGATAGAATCACTCCAGCCCATTTGATAATATAATTCCGCTTTTTTGTTTGCGTGTTACAGAAATGAAACTTAAAATTGCATGGCTAATTTGCATAAACTTGTGCTGAAAAAAAAGCTCGCTTTATTTATGTTGGCCACTTTATTTATGTTGCTCACTATTTATGTTGATACCACTGGCATTTCAGGCATTGTCACGGTAACGTTACCAACTGCTGTTGTATTGGTGCATATATGAAATGTCGGAGCCCAAATTAACTGTGTTCTTGTTCTTATCATCTCAAGAACAAAAACAACGTTCTTAAGTCTTATGAAGTATGAAAAGGTCTTAAGTCTATATTTGAGTTTACTGTTAAATGGATCATTGCAGTTGACTGTGGCCTTGTGGTATCCAGGTCAGAGCGTGTCTTCTGGATCTCGACCAAAACAAAAGGAAAAGCTCTGGTGTGTTTTGGGGCTCATTGCATTTATCTCTGTGTCTAGACTCACTGTATTTATACCTTGTGCCACGACTGGAGCAGAGGAAGGTCAATCAATGGCAACAAAATGCAGGACTATTTATAGAAAATGACAAGGTTTTCAAAAAGGAATGCAGACGGATATGAGCTGACGTAACTCTGGTGGAGTTTGTTGACTTTTATACGTTTTTTTTCTTCTTGTTTCTTGCAGGGAGCCACAATCAGACAAGATGACCAAACAAGAGCCATCCTCATCGCTCGGATCATGAGAGGAGGGGCAGCAGACAGAAGTGGTCAGTTTGAACAGTTGGAAATGCAAATGATTGTTTGAGGTGTGGAAGGTGGAGCCTGCACCATTATGTATATTATCTGAGAAAAAAGTGTGAGAATGATGTGAAACCACTGACATTTCATGAAAGGTGCATCATGTAACCTGCTTGTTTCCATGGAGACATACGTGCTCTGCCTGGAATGTTCCAGAGCATGCCAATAAACATATCTATCTTAAATTTGTTTTTAGAGCTAAAACAGGTATTCTCACTGTCAGCAGGCTTGTCTCCCCACATATCTGAACTATAACTGCTTGTCTCCATGGAGATAAATAAGATTAATGGAACATTCTTGGAAAAGCAATTGAAAAAACACTTGGCATCATTTCCCAGCAAGATGAATTCTTGTGAGTTTTGTGAGTTCTCAAACTCTAGAGGATCCATGTTATTATGGGGTTTGTTTGTGATAAGTCTGAGAGTTGAACACTCAGTGTGATCATTGGTCCTGATCACTTTCCATGAGAGCTCGTCCAGATGGATGTGAAAAGTTCTCACCTCTACCACAAAAGTTGCATAGTGCACCTTTAATATTTTGATTTATTCTTAATAACCCCGACATCCAGCAGTTTGGAACAAAAGCTAAAAATGTGAAGCTTGGGACTGTAGGTGTTGTTAAAGTGCAGCGTCTGCAGTCTGATTTACTGCTCCCTCGTACTGTAAACACAGAGCCTACATAAAACCCTGTGTTGTGCACACACACTTGTTCTTTGTGTCCAATCTGTTTCACAGTTACCCTGCGGCACATTTCCACATGTGTCCACAATAACATTTGGGTTCCTTTCCAGTGGTGGATTCCAGCATGACCATAAACACTAATCTGCTGCAGTGTACAGGGCCCCGGGCCCTCAGGGCCACAGTAGCACACGCGACTGTGGCGTATGGATCCTGATAAGTGCTCTCAGACTCGCTCTGCTCTGTGTCTCAGGTCTGATCCATGTAGGAGACGAACTCAAGGAGGTCAATGGAATCCCAGTGGAGGACAAGAAGCCTGAGGAGATCATTCGTATTCTGGTGTGTGGGTCCAAGCTCCTCTCCTGTTCCACTCCCTTTGGCTCTATTCAAATGTGTCCTTTTAACTGCACTCGGCTTTGCATGCACACAGTAAAGAGTGGTATTTTCTGTAAAGGCTTCAGAGATTACAACTAATACAATGAGCTTAGTGTTACAGGCTAAAGTCAACAATGGAACAAACAAGGATGAACCTGTGGTCCACTGAGGGCCACATTTTGGAATATATTGGATGCAGAGGCAAACTGACGGTGGTCAATGCATCATTTAGAGGAGTGTATTTAACTGAGCTTTGACAGAATGTGATATTACTGAGGAGACCTGAGAGACAAGAAAAATTGGGCCATAGTGAGGCCATAGTTTGTCAATTTAACAACGGCACTATTTTTGCCATTTTTAGTGTTGCCGAATTTAGTGTCCTGGTTTAAACCCTCAAATCTAATAATTTTGTTCGACTAATTTTATATCCATGGCAAGTTCTCAGATCTTGTTTGAAATGGCAATCCTCACAGAAGTTTATGTGTCTTATGAGAGTTTTTGGTGTCTGCGCTTAAGTATTTCCAGTGGTCTCCTCCTCCTGCTCCTCCTCCCTCTAACCCACTTCTTTTCCTTTACATCAGGCCCAGTCCCAAGGAGCCATCACCTTTAAGGTCGTCCCTGGAGCCAAGGAGGAAGCCCCGGTCAAAGAGCCTAAGGTACTCTCCCATCAGATTGTGCCAGTCCATAGTTTACACAACTGAATGGAACTTAAAATCTATCACAAATGAATAGGACTCTGGAAAAGTTATATAATATTAATAATTCTGAAAAAAAGAAGGATAAAATGATAATAAACATATACTAAGCCATACTAAATCATTGACACAATTTCCCACTCTGGTCTTTTAAGTCTTACATTTAGCCAAGTCTGATTTTTGTGCCATTTTTCTGTGGGATGAAAATGTTTAGTTTTGATTCATCGACTATGTAACTCTGATTTCTCTGTCTGTGGCCTGTTTTCTACAACGCTTAAACATATTGTATCCATCCATTATGAATGAGCAGAACTGTCAGTCACAGCGCCTCCCACTGAGCTCCTCATGCTTTGTGTCCTCGCTCATCTGTCAGGAAGACACTCAGACTGGAGCCAATTCATGTTTTATGCTCTCGGGTCAAAGCCATTTTTCACAACACTAAACACACACTTTGTTATTGGAAAGTCCAGTGAGTAAAAGTAATACACAGTCGGGCTGCAAGATGAATCGCCATTTGAATGGACGCAATTAAGTACCATCATTTTCTCTGCAAACGACAAAATCTCTGGTGTTCTTCTCCATAAAACTGCTCACCCTGTCATTTGGATCTGTACAAACAGGTTGTTTGAAGAAAAAAGAAACTAATAGAACAGAAGCTAATTAATACTGAAACTAGTATTGAAACCGGATACTTGGGATGTAAGAAAAAATCAATTCAGTGACATATTGTGATACTTTATTGCACAATTCTTAAATCGATTGAAATGGATCTGAATTGATTTTTAAATAATGTCTTTCTAATAATTTTTCACACAAATTCATTAAAATGGATCTGATTTGATTTTTAAAATAATGATTTTCTAATAATTTTTCACACAAATTCATTAGTTACATTCACTGTTCTCATGATTTAAAAAAATAAGTTATATTTCATACATTTTTGCTTTTGTGAAGGTGCAGTTGACTGTATTAGTTATAATTATTGATAAATCACAATATATCATCCATTCGGGTGGGTTAGTATCAGGATATATTTTAATATATCGAATCATGACATGTATATCATGATATGTATCATATGGTCAGACTCAAAGCAATGCACACTCCTCCTGGATACTCATTTGAGCAGGTATCAATACTAAAAAAGTTCATTCAGAGGACAGAAATGAACCTTTCATGAATAGTTTTAGGCTACGTTCACATTGCAGCCTGAAGTGAACCAAATCTGATCTTTTCTCCCTTATGTGACCTGTATCTGATCTTTTAATGACATGTCTGAGCGACGTTTTTTTTCAAATGTGACTCAGCCCACTTGGATATGTGCTCCTAAAACTGATACATATCCGATCTTTTGACGTGTGACTTCAGTCTGAACGGCCAGGACACATTCATCCGATCTACAGGTCACAAATGTGCACAAACGTTCTTTTCATTATTGGGAAATTGTGTGTAAATTCCTTGTCAGTGAAGCAGTGAAGCACATAACAATCCCACCACTCTTGGCTGTGATTTTGCAACGTTCTTTTCTACAGACACTGCCCTGAAAAACACCATGGCCAAAAACCTCGTCCTTTTTCTCAATCACCACCTTAAACCATCTTATGTTCTAGCTCTGGCGTGAAAGCAGGTGCGGGACACTTTCGGGGAGTTTAAAGTTCACGCTGGAGATCACACACAAGTCGCGTTTGATTGGAATTCAGATTTCTCAAAACAATCTGAACTGAGCATTAACGTAGTCTTATAATGTATCAAAGCAAGTCTAAGAGCACATGGGCCAGTATGGAACCTACCTGGAGCTCTGAGGAACTACACAGATATAAGACCACATGGGAAAAGAAAAGAAATCGTCAGAATCGCTCAGTCGGAATCTGTATTAAAACGGAGAAATAGTATTTTTAGTATTTCAACAACACTACTTCAAATATTTTCTGAAATGTGATTCTGTCAGTTCATATTTCAGTGTTTTTGTCACCTTTTCTGGACAAGTTTAAAATATGAACTTTGAACAGAATCCTAAAACATAAACCACAGATATAATCAAAATCTTAAGGCTTGTGTAAAAAACAGCAATTAGACCTTTTTTCCCAAATCCTCCAGGCCTTAAATTCATGTGTGGAGTTTGACGGCCAGATGACTCCCTTCCTTCTCCTCTCGGAGCTGTCACAGGGGTGCTATCTCATCCTGACCTTTATGATGTTGGACCAGAGTCAGAGCAGGTGTATTAGGCTGTGATCCGGGCCCACAACGGGGAGCCATTTCCTAGACAGGTCCACTATTTCTGTCCAAATAAATGAGTTGTTTGAACCTCAGAAAAAGTGCAAGAATGACTGGACCCGCTTCATCGAAAGTGTTTACTGGGCTGATATTATGCTGTTTTCTGAAGTTATAACATTGTTTCCTCATCACGAACAGACCTGGAGTTGGGTTTTGTTTCATTTGCACATGTTTAACACACAAACTCGGCAGATTTAGGCTGGGTTCTCTCTCAAACTGAAAACACATGGTTCCACCTTGTGATGTCATGTGGTGATATAAGAAGTTTTTGGCATAATACTTAAAAAATTGGGGTGGGATTAAATAAGTGGAGCTGGGATTAAATACATGTTCTTCTTCCCACTCCTTTTTGGGCAATTCTTTTGTTATTTCTGTTATGATTTCACTAATGTCATTTAAAAAAAAACCAAATACAACCCCCCCATCCAAGAATGTTAATTGCTTACTTACCCAAAATAAATACAAAAAAAAAAACCCTTTATAATAAGGCAAATTGTTTGTATGTTTGTACATGTTTATTAACCAAATAATAATTTACAAAAATATACTTAACTCATTAACAAATGTTTAATAATCATTTACAAACATGGACAAGCCAAAAAATGTTGGAACTAATTAATAAAACACTCATAACTGTTTAATTAGCAACATCTACAAACAATTTATAAATATTTATTAATCATTAACTGCTCATGAACTAACAATTATGTAATTTAGTAAATTATTAGTTAATGGTTGATAAACATTTATAAATTGTTTGCAGATTTGCCTTATTATCAAGTGTTACAGTTTTTAAACTCAATTCACTTCATTTAAATGATTTCAACCTCGGAATTGCCAAACTCTACTGAACTAAAAGTAAAAACAGTAGCTGTTAACTTGAAAACTACCACTTCATGACATCACAAGGAGGAAGAGAGCATTTTTAGCTTTGGAGATATAGATAGACGGATAATAAAGGATTACTCAAACGTGTGAATGAAGCAAAACACAACTCCAGGTCTGTTTTTGATGATTTAACCACATTATTACATGACCACAATTTCACGAGAATCAATTTTACGTAATGTAGGGCATTAAAATAAACACACGTGAAGTTGAAATTTAGACTTTATTGATAAAATAAAAGTAATTGTCAAATAAATGTGAAAATGCCTTTACCTCCATAGCAGGGCTGGGTGATATGGCTATTTTAGGGAGATGAATCTATGGTGAATGGGCACTTCTCTGTGTAATGAAGCTCAATGCCCAAACACAGACACTTTTCCCCATCCTCTCCTGCCAATGGAGCTCAACAGTCTGGCTCACTCTGAAGTCTGCCATGGTTCCTGGACTACTTTTCCCATTCAGTTTTCCTGTAGACTTCATGAAACGACAGAGTAATGTCCATAAAGTGGTTGTTTTCCGTCCAAAAAACACACTTAAATCCTCACTTCAAACAGGTTTGCTTTGGTCTTCCAATATTATTTCCAAAAGTCCAGTTTGGTGTTTGCATATACCTGGACATGTTCTTCAGAAGAGCCACAGGATGTTACAGTGGCACATTTTAAAGGTTTCAGAAGCTGATTTTATATAAGCTTTGGGGTTTGTGGTCATCATCATTATTATTATTATTATTTATTTTTGGAAAGTCTATGAGAAAAAATGAATGGAAGATTGGATGGTGGGCTGTCACTGTTGACCTCCATGATCAAGTGGAGCCACTGAAGATTGAAGAAAACTACTGTGGCCTTCTAAACGCTAATGATGCTAACTGGACATACCTAGTGATGAGATCCAATTTGTAATCTGGCTCAAATAAAAGTTTTAGTTTGTTTGTTTCATATTACTCCATAGTCTAAAATGCATAACCATAATCTACCTCACAAAAAATTGCAATGGTATCATAGTAATTAGTGATTCAAAGTAAAAAAAAAATAAAAATAAATCTTTTCATTGTTAAACTATGTATGTTTTTAGTCAGGGGGCTATAACCTGTTTGTTTCCATGGAGATGTCATTGCTTTGCCATTAATGTTCAAAAGTATAACATCAAACAGTTCTACCTTACATTTATTCAGTTACAGATGGTTTTGTAGCTCAAAAATACCTAGAAAAACATGAGCAAATGCATTCTTAGTGTGAGCGGGGTCGCCTCTCCACAGATTTGACCTATAACTTGATCTGGTGAAGATAGAAAGGTTTAATCAATCAATCTTACCTTTTAAATGCAATATATTTTGTGTCTTTATGTGCTTCAGAGGCTTAGATATTAAGATTTTCATAGATTCAATTCTTAGTATTTTTTCATAGATTCAATTCTTAGTATTTTTTCAGAAAACTCAGGAGATATTTGCCCTTTTACATGAGACCTTTAAATCCGATTAAAAATAATTTAATTCGGAATAAAAATGAATTCCTGCTTTAAAAAAGCATATAAACACTTAATTCCCAATGATTATTCGGAATTAAACTTATTCGGAAAAAGATTTTTGATTTAAGTGGGTGGTTTATTCCAATTTGCTGATTTAATTTATTCCACAATCATGTAAATGTTTATCCCATTTAAAAAATAATTCCAGTCATTCAGCACATGTGCGTCTGATCTATTTAATTCGGAATTAAACATTATTAAACAGAGCCAATGACATTTACCCTAGAATAGCGTAGGTTTTCAGAGGTGTTTTTTGCAGGCATTTTAGGTGTAAATGGGTTAATATTATACTGTGAAATATTAAAGCAATGGCACCTCCATGAAGAAAGAATTTGATGGACTTTCCACCAGAAAAATTATGCAATGCACCTTTAAAGTCCTCAAATTATCACTTATAAACAGGAAGCAGGAAACCCTAATATTAGTTTTGTTGCGAGTGGCTGAAATTCAACAGTTCTATACACAGACTGAGGAGGTGGCGGGACTTGGAAGGTGGCGACAGACCTTGTAGCCGAAGAGCAGACGAATGACTCAGTCCCACTTGGCAAACCCGCCGATGTTCCAAGTTCTGATTGCACTGACCTTTGTAGAATAATCCCCCTGAGGAGACGTCACAGCACGCTCCACCGCCTCCCCTCGCCTGTTCTCCACCTCTCCACCTCTCTGTCTCCGTGCAGGTCTTCATGAAGGCCCTCTTTGACTACAACCCTCTGGACGACAAAGCCATCCCGTGTAAAGAGGCGGGTCTGGCGTTCAAGAAAGGCGCCATTCTGCACATCGTGAGCCAAGACGACCCGACCTGGTGGCAGGCCAAGCACCAGGGCGAAGCAAACCCCCGGGCCGGCCTCATCCCCTCCAAACAGTTCCAGGAGAGGTAAGACGCGAATCCCAAAACTTCTATGTGCCAAAAGGACGACAACAGCTATGCAAATTTGACTCTTGTGAAGTTTAAACCATGTTAGAATGTTGTTACCGCTTCAAAAACATATCTGGAGTTGTGTTTTGTTTGAGTAGCACCTTATTGTTAGCTTGCCGACATCTCCAAAGCTTGAAATGCTCTGTTCCACCTTGTGATGTCAGGTAGTGGTACTTTTCAAGCAGCTACCTGTTACCTGTCAAGAGTATTTACTTTCAAACGCAAAGTAGAAGTAGAAGCGTAAGAAAAAAATGTATTCAGTGACATATTGGGATACTTCATTGCGTGATTCTTGCATCGATTCGAAATGCATCCAAATCAATTTTTTAAAGTCGTGTTCTTCATGGAAAAAAAAATCCTAAGTTCCATCTACTGTTCTGATGATTTAAAAATTAAACTATGTATTTCATCCAATTTAGAATTTCAACCATAATATTATATGTAATTATTGATAAATCACAATATATCGTCCTGTGTTTTAGTATTGGGATATATCGTGATTTATCGAATCGTATCAGGGGTATCGTGATCTGATTAATGGCAATGCACACCCCTACAGTCGAGCAGCTTCCTGTATTACCACGTGACATCACAAGGTGGAACAGAGTTTTCAGTTTCAGACAACAGCGCAGCCAAAATACACAGGGTTTGAATGTGAATGAAACAAAATATAAATCCGGGTGTTTTTGTGATGAGGAAACAGCATTATAACATTGATTGTAAATTAATTAGCGTAATACCTTTAAATCAGGGGTCCCCAACCACCGGGCCATGAACTGGTCACTGCACATAAAGCGAAAAACATCCCCCCAGTCCTCAATATTTCACATCTCAATCAGAGCAATGCTTTTTTCTTGCTCGCATCAACCCCCACCAATCCACAAACCTAGCTTAAACGTTAAACCGGTTCACAGCGCAAAAAATGTTCGGGACCACTGCTTTAAATGCACTGTTCAAGATGTTTCTAACTGTATACGCAGCTCTTAAGGTCAAATTGGTCACTACATTCTGTCTACATCTGATTACATAGTGTTTTATTGTCCGATAATCAGGAAGTGTGTGTTTGCATGCTGGTCGTTGTTATCTTTAGCGTGATCGTAAAACTCTCCAAAAACTCTGGTATCTGAAAGTTGCGAAAAGCTCTTTATACGCAACAAGGTGGATTAACGAGGATGCTGAGAACACATTTGGATCACTGCAAATGTTTTTAGGATGTAAAAATCGTATAGAATATCTTTTAACCTATAGAAGCATACAAATTCCAACTCCTCAACCGAGAAGTATGGACAGGATTAGGAATAACGACATCAGAGGGAAAGTCCATTTTGGAGGTTGCAGAAACTCTGTAAATGGTTTGGACATGTGCAGAGGAGGAGTGAGTCAAGGAAAAACCATGTTGAACTTTAAACGGGCAGACGCGAGGACGACTCCAGACCAAGACCAAAGACCAGAGAGGAGATTTATGGGTATTGTGAAGTAGGACATGAAGTTTACAAATGATACAGAAGGTGGAAGATGGAGGCCGGTGGTATGATCTGGCCTCTGAGAAGATAATATATTTTCTAGTCTCACTCGTATTGGCTCTTTTCATGGAGCTTCCTGGCTAATTCCAGCTCTTTCAAAAGTGCAGATCCTCACTTACCACTCCAGTCAATCTCTGAGGAGTTAGCTGGGCCATGCTAAATAAATCAACATTTATAAGTCCAATGTGTAACTTTGCGATTGGCATCCGTAACCTGTTTCTTTGGATAAGCCATAGCTCTGCCTGGAATGTTCCACAGTATGACATTAAACTCTACTTTACTTTTATTAAATTACAGGTTTTTTAGCTCAAAAATGACTAGAAAAACAGGAGTACGCCACCTATTCCGACATCTCAGCCTATGTCTGATGCGTCTGATAAAGTGTCTGATAATGTGATTACCCCCAAAAATCAATTATTATCATTTATCATCATTGGCCTATCCTCTTTTTTTAAACTTCATGACTGTTTCCCAAACGAGTTCAGTTCAGTTCAGTTCAGTTATTACATTTTCCCACTGTCTGATCTCCAAGACTGAAGTATTCTCTGATCAGGCATCTTATGATATATGGGAGCACAAAGTATAATACCTATAATAGAACATTAATATTATTCATGTCGGAAAAGCGGAACATTTGAAAAATAGTAAAATGTCACTACTCAGACAATGAAAAAAAAAATTGGAGTAGTGAGATACTTGAAAATAATGTTTATGCCTCTACTCCAACAATTAGATGGCAATGTCGGAACAGCACCATGGAACTGAAAACCAGGCATTCTGACTGTGAACAGGGTTACCGCTCCACAGATCTGACCTGTAATTTGGTCGTATTTGTTCTACGTGAAGATAGAAAGGCTTAATTTCATATTGTGAAACATTCCAGACAAAGCAGCTCCATGGAGACAAGTGTTTGACGGACCCCCCCTGGAAAAGTTACACCTTTAAATAGGACAGCTGACCTCAAATTATGAATGAACGAGACAGTATGTTAAAGTTCATAGTTCAAAAATTGTATTGTTAATTCTGAAAAATGTATCAATAAGCAATATTAAATGAAAAATCTAGGTGTTTTTGGGGAGTTTTGTTCTCGGGGAGACGCAGATTCCTAGCTTCCTGGTAGCCTGGTGGTTAAGACTTTTACTACAATACTTAAATACTTCATATAAGAAAAATTCTGTTTAGAAAAGTATATGTGTGTGTCTTGAAGCTAATGCTAACTGAAATTTTAATTCATTTAGTCTGTCCATTTCTTTAGTTGACGACTATCAGCCCAATATTTCCATCCACTGTGAAAATTGGTAGAACCAGTCACTGCCAAGAAGAAGTGTTCTAATTGATATAATACCATGCAGTCTCCTTATTGGCAGTCAATAATCAGTTTTATTATACAAACATACTCATCTTTTCCCATATCTTCTCGTGTCTGCGTTCTCTCCTCTGTGTTTACGACTCCCAGCGCAGCCCTAAACTCTGATGGCTTTATTGTGTCTGTTGTGCAGGAGGATCGCAGTGAGGCAGCCCGTGTCCACCCTCCCATCCAGCCTGCGCAGCTCCACCCGCCGACCATGTAAGCACACGCAACCTGACGCACAAAACACACACTCACGTTCAGCTGTGCTCTTTTGTGTAGAAATCATGTCGGGCGCTTCACCGTGTTGATAAATGACAGTCTCTTTCCCACACGGCCGTGATCATTTGCAGCGTGTTCAGCCGTCACACCTGTCAGCACAGGAGTCTGTGTCTGGGGCTGTTTCCTTCATGCTCCATGTTTCATTCTGTCTCCGTCGCCACATTCTGCCGGCTCCGCCCTCCTGTCTCACCATATGTCCGATGTGCAACAAGTACAGTGTGGCAACGTCGCATGTTAAAGCTGGGATTTTCAGACCTCGCTCAAGACAGATTGATATGTGTGTCGCTCTGATTTGAGTTCTACGCATTATCATTATCTGGAACGTCTCTCACTCAAAGCGATCGGAAAACACAGAGCATCATGGCAGATATTTGATTTGATTGGTTGAAGCGTCACAACACCATAACAAGCCAAAAAAGCCTATATTTTCTTTCTTGTCCACAAATGCACAACGCTCTTACTTTCTGCACATTTTTCACAATCTAAAGACGGATGCTAAAATAGGTCAAAATGTGTTTGGCTGTGTTGCCATGTTTTGGTTTGTTTTGGGACTTCGCCATTTGCTTCTACACAAACCTCAAAGCTGAAACATAACGTAACTGTTGATAAATCGCAATATATCGTCCTGTGTTTTAGTATTGGGATATATTGTGATGTATTGAATCGTAACAGGGATATCTTGATATGTATCGTATCGCCGGAATAATGGCTATACACACTCATACAGTCGAGCAGCTTCCTGTATTGCCACGCGCCATCACAAGGCGGAGTTTTCAGTCTCAGAGAAGAGCGCAGCCTAAATACTCAAGCCTAAATACACAAACCTCAATGCTGCAACGTGATTGGCCCACCCACAAATGAAAAGTTTAATTCTGTCAACTGGACAAACTTCAGAACTGAAGAAGCTGCTTGGATGAGCTGCAAAATGTCTTTTTTTTTTTGACCAGTTGACAGAATTGGATTTTTCTTTTGCTTTGGTATTGGTATCGTGATTACTTTTCCGTATGTCAGATCAGAGTAAATAGATCAGAGCATTGGGAAATCATCACCTATTTAACCATACAGCAGAAGGTTCTTAAGATGCATTCTTTGTGAACTCATAAATATCACAAGAATCCATCTCGCTGTACAAGTTTCGGAATATTCACGATTTTAATATTTATTACAAGACACTGACAGTTTGTCCATAAGTTTTGTCCCTGCAATCAGCTATTCTCTTACTTCATTCATTTCTTAAACAGTAGAAAATCATACTGCGTCCTACAATGTCATCATCCTTGGTGCATTTTGTTTTCCAGCTGTAATTCTAGAAGATGTTGGGTACATCATAAAATCATCCCTCTGACAGTGCTTTCACATCCAGTTCATTTTTCAGAACATTTGACAAAGTTTTATTAGCACTGCATGTACACAATTACTGTAGCAAACTGAGAAAAGGGTTTGAGTTCATTTTCTTCATGAATTATTAGCAGAAACTATAGTCAAACCTGGCATGTTACTTATATAAACTGACAAAAACATGCCCCTTGTCACAGTGTGTACATGAACACGCTATACGGTATGACAGCGTAAGCATTTGCAATATCCGTCAGTATTACGTCTGACATGAGGTGAGTGTGAACTGCCTTTTGAGCGTCTGGCCTAATCCTGCTCCCTCCACCTGAGCAAAGCCTGTTCAGAGGGATCTAACCTGCGGCACATTCGCTCCGCCGCCAGACTCCACTTTACACTGTATACATGAAGCCAGGCAGCGCTGAGGACCTGGCACCGGCAGCTCCGTCTGATCACACAGGCCTGGAGCAGTCGGGGAGAGCTGCCAGTGTGTGATGCAGGCCCACACACTGCAGGCCTCCACACTCACCGCTCTATCTGACAACTGTGACACAACTCAGCGGTAACGGCGTATACCTGACGTGAAAAGTAAGCATCTGAATGTAGACGCGAAGTTTAGCCGAAACATGTTTTTTAAAAAGTCAGAAATGCTGGATGGTATTTTAATGGTTTTAACTGACTGCGGCTTCAGACATGCTGCCCTATTATTACTGTAGTCATGTGGCAACTCACCCACTTCGCCTTGCACAGATCCACCAATGTTTTTCTTCACGACTGATACAATTTCATTTAGAGTCCATAGTGTCTGGTGACCGCTCAGTTTTGTTTTTTTTTTGTTTTTTGCGATGATTTCCCAATGCTCTGATCTACTTCTTACATACGGAAAAGTAATCACGATACCGATACCGAAGCGAAAGAAAAATCCAATTCTGTCAACGGGACAAACGTTTTTGATTGAAGATGTTTCGCAGCTCATCCAAGCAGCTTCTTCACTTCTGAAGTTTGTCCAGTTGACAGAATTAAATTTTTCTTTTGCCATGAACCTTTCCTGGACAACTGAAGGATTACACAGATATATACTATTACCAATAACTTTTACTCTAAGAATAGCGACGTTTGTCTGTGAGCACTTACAAAGCAGTGTACCGCATTTGCCGCAGCGCCCCCTTAGGATGGCGTCGCAGAATAAATCGTAGTAGCCCAAGAGTTGAAGAAGTACGAGTTCTAACGCAGAAGTACAGGATCAAACACCGTCAAAACATTATGATAGTCTTTCTGTTTCTGTTTAATGCAGTCCAGTCTTGCAAAACGTCTGTTGTAGGGAGTATTATACCTCTAGTGCACTCAGAGGAACTGTAGAAAACTCAAAGCTTCAATTCTTCAATTCAATTCTTCAATTTTTGACATGCCGTAAATTAATAAAGGCATTTTATTTTAACCGGTGAGTGCCTTGGATTTTTTGCATCTTCAATTCTTCAATTCTTCAATTCCGCCCATACAAAACGTCTTCCTCTGCTGCAACTTTGAGACCAGTTTCCTAAATGTGAATACAGTATCTGGTACGCGGGGCAGCCGATAAAAACGCGTACTCAAATATACAGTCCAATTTCTCGTACTGGGCAGGCTGGCAGAAAAGATCTGAACCAGTCCAACGCACTCTTCTCCGGTCACATTACATTCGCCTCAATACCAATAAACAACAGTAATAAAGACTAGCTTGTGCCAACGTTCTGAATTTCGGCATCTAACCATAACCTATGTAGATTTCCAACCTCAAGCGTACCGCGTCTCATAGTCTTTCATTGTGGATTTCCTCGAACATATAAACCCTCCTCAGACTACACTACACTACACATGTACTTGGCCGCTTCGCTCACAACGACCCCATTGAACCAAATCCTGTTTAATTTGGTCCATATTTTGACTGTAGATTACTACTTTGTCCATCCATTTGACGTTTTGCCCCAACATTGCAAGCGGCCTTTAATGTGTCGTGACTTTTCCAATATAAAAGCACTAAAATAACCGACAGATCTACAATGAGCACCGCTAAAGTTAGCAATATGCCCCGGTGAATTATGGATGTTGTCATTTCCTGGTTATGTTCGACCGCATACTGGCATACGCGGTGCCCAGGGCCAAAAATATCCCGCTCCGGAGACACTGCTCCACTGTTCTGCTGCCGGTTGACTTGAAGGGGCCGGTCCCTGTGAGGAGCTGTGGGGTTTGTGGGGGCCGCTCTCTGGGCTGAGGGCAGGTGTAGCTCTCAGTTGAATCCAGCCTTCGGTCTATGTGCATAAGGATAAGTGCTGAGTTTGTACGGTTAAACGTCAACATTGGTCAATTTCCGTTTGAATTATGAGTCTGAAATCTGATGATGAGTTAAAGGAGACGTGTCAATACTACCGTTGTTCAGTATGGGATAAATTTATGTATTTATTCTTTGCTCATGATATTATGTGGTTGGCATCAAGTTAAAGAGAACAATAATTAACATAAATACATATTCCTTGTCTTTGCTGCATGAACAAAAGGAACAGTACACAGCAAAAAGTGTTAACAATGACTCTCACAGAATGAGTTTTAACATTTTCTCAGGGTTTATATGTGTCCAATCTGTTCCAGAGTTAATTCAACATTTTTTGAAATTAAGTAACACAGGACCAATGTTCCTGTTTAACACCAAAGTCAAGAGTTATATTAACGTTTTGAGAGTAAACAGATACAGTAACACTTTGTAGGGTTATCCTGATTTAGCTAAACAACGCAGGGGTGTTTTTTTACACTTTATTTTAATTTGAGTTAATTTAGTGGAAGTTGAACTAAAACTAGAGGAAATTGAATTAACACTTGGGAAAGGTGAATCAGCACATGGGGATTTGAATTAAAACTACAGTAAGTTGAATGAACACTAGGGTAGGCTGAATTAACACTAGGGAAAGTTGAATTAACACTAGGGTAAATTGAATTAACACTAGGGTAAGTTGAATTAACACTAGGGTAAGTTGAATTAACACTAGGGTAAGTTGAATTGACACTAGGGTAAGTTGAATGAACTTCATCCATATCAACTCTGGCAAATAACCCCAACTTGAACCCCCCTTTTAACTTTCATATAGTTAAAATAACACTTTTTATGTTAAAAACAACTCTGAACTATTTTACCCTGAAATTTTAACCTTCCAGTTTTTGCTGTGTAAGAAAATAAATCTTATAAACCCTGCTCCTTTCATAGATAGATAAACAAAAATTAAACTAAATTAAATTTCTTAAATAATAAATCCCCACCCCAAAAACCAAACCAAGTCATCATGAGATTAATGTTTACAGTAGAAGTTCAGTCCAAATGTCCAAGCAATGGTCCAAGAAATGAATCCAAGAGTAAAAAAGTATTTGGGAGAACGACTGTTCAAGTACGAGTAACTGTCTGATGTAAGATCTGATTTTTGATTTGACGTTAATGTAATCTAAAGGACTAAAGATTCAATTATGTGCAAAATCTGGTATTTTCAAGTGATGACAAATGCACAAATGTTCGAATCATTTCATATTGTCAAGATATTATTATCACAGCGGGAAGAGGAACCAAAAGCTTTTCTCAAGTTAGACTACTGTTTTTTCAATAATAATAATGATACTTGAGGAGGAATAGAAGTACTCCACTGGAAAAGTACTCTGAGAAGTACAATTTCCACCAATTTTTAATGTTGTTTGCAATATGCAGGTAAAATCGATTGGCTTTGTCATTTTGAATTTGGAAATGAAGTATGTTGCTGGAAGAAAAAAAACAAGTTCAATCAATCAATCAAACTTTATTTCTAGAGGGCTCTTCAGACAGAAATGTAACACAAAGATCTTTACCGTGATTAAAACATTGCAATTCCACCCACAACAGTGAACACACAATCCCACATTTCATTCGACCCACTCAAAGTTAAGCTAAACAGTCAAGTCTTGAGATTCTCCACGACATAACTTTTCTTTTATATTACACTATCAAGGAACTGAAAACTGTACTATAGTAATATATCTAACTATAATTTATGTGTACTCTACTATAATTATAACTAAACTATAATCTGGGCCACTAACTATCTGGGAACAGTGCACAGAGAAAAAAGTGAATTCCCTTGTGAAAAAACGCCCAAAGGAATCATGCAAGGCAAAACTCTTGCAAGTTCATATTGAAGATTGAGATGATTGACAAATGGGAGAACAACGACACGGGAGTCAAACCTGAAACTTCCTTGCTTACATGGCCAACCGTTCAAACATCGTACAGTTCAGATTTCGATGAACTAGATCACCTGGACTCGAATCTGGTCTGTAAAAGTTTTGTCAAAAACTCGCAGAACTCTGTCTTGTGCTAAATCTTGCTGTTCACTGAGTTAAATATGATTCACTGGCCTTGCACAAGTTGCATTGAGCAGGTGTTTCGGCCCGACTAAGAATAATTACTGCTATTCCAAACAATCATACATGTTTTATGCCTTTCCTTACACTGATTCTTCTCAGACTTGAACAATATTTCAGACTCGTGTAACGTCACTATAACCGCCCTCAGTGTTCGGATTAGCCGCTGAATAACTGTCGGAATGATAACAATTCACCCTCTGTGCTCTGAAACCTCAATTAGAGAAAAAGCTGGGCCGGAAAGCTTTCTCTTGAATTTGGGGGGACAGGTTATGGATGGTTGTGTGTTTGTACGGAGGTCAGATCCAGTAGCATACAGGGCCCAGTGGAGCATCTACGGCTGGGTCAGGGAGAGCCGGCCGGGGGCTATAAACTACATTCTAATTGGAGGATACCGCGGAGACCCTCACGCCGCTCCCCTTCGCCGACCCGGGAGCGGTGATGGAAGCCGGGGGTCCCTCTCTCGCCGCCTCCCCCTCTTCCCTCCTTTTCCAGCCCGGGAGCTCCGTCGGCTGCAACAATATTGGTCTTGGCGAAGGGCTACGGCGCGCGTAGCTTGAGCGTGTCCGTTTTCTCCGAGCGCTCGCGAGGAATAAATAATGTCTTTGCTCACGGTTGCCATCACCGCGGAATGCCGGAGGAATTCAGCGTTATGGGATACGCATTCGGAGCGCGCGCCAATTCCTGCGTGAGGCAACACTTAATAGGCAAAACAACTGCTACACCAATTGTCCAAACAACCAGTCACTTTGTCCGATGTCCAAAGAGATGGGGCTATGATGCCGACTGTATTTCTGATGCTATTGGCTATTAGCTGCTAGTTACGATACTTAAAGGGCCTTTTCTTAAGCTATTTTCCGATTATAATGTAGTTTCCTCATCACAAACAGACCTGGAGATGTGTTTGGTTTCATTCACACATGTTTAACACACAAACCTTGTAGATTTAGGCTGAATTCTTCTCTCAAACAGAAAACGCTCAACAGTTTGTGGAACACAGGAAGTGCTCCAGTGTGTTTTTAAACTCCATACACGTACCACAACCATTTTGATCATTTTAGCCCTGGAACTGTTGATCTGCTCTGGGTAAAACATGACTGTTGACTTGATCATTAGTTCATGACATCTCAAGATGGAACGGAGCATTTTGAGACATTGAAATGTAGACAGATTAATGCTGCATTTAGACCGGGCCATCAAGGCCTTTACATGCAAAGTCTATATCACGTGTCTAGCTTCAGGAATCTGGCAACGACGTGGTGTGTCTTGAGCTTTCAAACATAGTTTAAAATGCTGAATTTTTGGCATCAACCAATCAGGTACAACTAGTGATGTAGCAACATTATTGCCCAAAGAAGGAGAAGAAAGAGACTCAGGAGCCACAAACACCAGAAGAAGAAATCTACGCCGTGTCATTACCGAACCAGGACTGGACCTGGATTGGACAAAGACTATACCAGGATTGGACAAAGACTATAAAGACTATACTAAGACTGGACCAGGTCTAATTTAGGACTGGACCAAGACTTGAACCATGACTGGAGGAGATCTAAACCAGGACTAAACCAGTGTCATTAGTGTGTCATTAGTGGAGTATAAATACACATGACTCAGTCGCCAAATTCATTGCCTGAATGGTTTTGTGGAATAAAAACACTAAAGTTAGTTTCTCAGCCTGGACTACCATGGTTCTGGGAAAAGACCGGGAAAATGGCATTTTTCAGGATAACAGATGCCCTGGACACGTGGCAAATATTTTTCTCCCGTTCATCCACGATGTCCAAAATGTGCTTCAGAGGCGTTTAAACTCAAATGTAAAGGCTCCAACTAGAGGTGTCCATCTCATTTTTTACACCCTGGTCTGAACACAGCTTAATAAAGGATTAGGCAAACATGTGTGAACAAAAGAAAACACAACTCCTGGTATGTTTTTGAGGAAACAGCAACATTCGAACATGATTTAAAGCTCACAAAACCATGCTGACATAATTTTACTTTGCGTAATAACATCATTTCCTTATTACCAATATATTATTTTGATTCTGCATAATTTTATACAACCTTAAGAGAGTTTCTGATCTTCTATGAGAGCATAATAGAAATGGACATTAGTAAATCTGTCCCAGTTTGATAACGACAGAACAAATGTTATGTTTTAACTCAAGCCAAACATTGTTTTTTTGTTGCTTTTTTAACAAAAGTAAGAAGTGCACTGTGCAACTTTTCTGGTGGAGTGTTTGCCACCTGCTGCTCCATTATGCTATTTCTTTGCCAAAAATGTTTCAGACTATGGCATTTAACTCTTCTATCTCCATGGAGGCAAGCATGTGACATTATCAGGCCAGGTTACGGGTCATATTTATGGAAAGATGGCCCCGCTTACAGGAAGAATTCATGTTTTTAGTGTTATTTTTTAGCACTAAAATACTAAAATAAATAGACTTTGACTTTTTAGATTTTATTGTCCCCCAAGGGTAAATGTTGGAGAGATAAGTTTAATACCACAAACATTCCAGGAAAAGCAATAACATCTCCATGGAAAAAAAAGGACCACCTTTAAAAAATCAAATTCAGATTGTTCCTAGAAAACAGCATTCTTTAAACATTCCCAAATTGATCTCCAGCGACTTGTATAAACTTTCACATCCAAACAAGACAGACCGACATCCCCTCCGTCTGTTACCTGTCTCCCAGTTCCCCCATAACCCCGGCTCTCCCCTCGGTCCCTGGCATCCCTCCAGCAGCCTCCTGACACCTGCCTGGCCTTCGCACAGCCGCTCCCCCTGTTTGGTTTGGTCCAGAGCCGCTCCGACACGTGGTGGTAGTTACAGCTCACCTTGGGGTCTCCCTCCTCCTCCTTCTCCATCTCCATCTCCACACATTATGACAAAGCTCCTCTCCACTTCACAAAATGACTGACGCTTTTCGAAAACGACGCCCAAAATTGCTCCTAAGTGGCCCCGAACCTGACCCCGCTCTCAGTGTTTCTGTCCACTTCAGTTTTAGAGGTAAATGCTTTCAGACCAGAGGGGATTTGGAGCAGAAATGTTCAATTATAGTGACAAAGTTTATGAGCAGATAACACAGGGAATGACTACATTATGGGCCATTATGTTATTTATTACAAATATTATATTACTTGACAGTGATATTGTGTTTTACTGTGATTTTGAAAACAAGTTTAAAGGGAGAAAAAAATGCTTTAAGATGCTACTAGAGTATATATTCTAATTAAAACCTTTTGGTCTTGCATCACTTTTTGGTGAGGCCGGCATACTGATTTTATCATTCAGTTTTGGCTACATGTGTGAGCTGTTCAAACAAGACAGGGTACATGCTCATTTTTCAAGTTTATACACCTTTAAATTCCTAGAAAACATCTGTCTTCTAGCGTCATACTGATATTTGGTGCCAATTATTCATTTCCAAATGCTTCACAGCTTTTTCACCAAATTTTTTTTTAATACAATATGCATTAAATGTCAGAATTATCACTGTAATCAAAAACAAAGTATTTTTCTTCAGAAGGATCAGTCTGGTCACCATTTCCTCTGTCACGTCTTTACCCAGAACCAAAACATGTTCGTCCAATCAGATTAGTTTATTTCAGTGATGCAAGTGTAACAAAGGAGCTCATTGGTCACAGATCACATACAAATAAAACCAAATTGATCTCACCTTAAATGACCAGTTTAGT
Source organism: Scartelaos histophorus (assembly GCA_000787155.1). Lineage (NCBI taxonomy): Eukaryota > Metazoa > Chordata > Actinopteri > Gobiiformes > Gobiidae > Scartelaos > Scartelaos histophorus. The sequence goes on from KN505565.1 coordinate 35,699, forward strand.
GCTTTGTTCATTGATTCTACAGTCTTTTTTTCTCTTTCTAACCCTCACCCCAACCCTGTCAATCACGCTGATCTGAACTCTGAGAATTCGCCGGTTACCAAACTCACATCTTTGCCAAGTATTGGAGAATTGTGTATTCTGGATCAGAGTCAAGCTGGGCCTCGCTGCTGTCCTACATATGGATGGAAGTGGACAGGAACTTCAATAGTGGAAAATAAACCTCCAGCAGCAAGTTATCATTGTGCTAACTCACGCGAGACAAGCCTTTAAGAAGTTATTTACGGCATTTTTTAACCCCAACCTCTTCTGATCCTAAACCCTCGTGTCCGTAATGTACAGTCAGCGCTTTAAATAATCGAGTCCTGTGCGAGTTGCGGCAGACGGCGAGTGCGATGTGTGCGCGTGTCACGAGCAGGATGTACTGGCCCCGGGAGGCCCTTTAAGAAAGAGAGATCACAAGTCAAAGACAAAGAGGCGTCCAGCTGGAAGACACCGGGCCACCGCGCTGACATCATCCCATAACTCAGGCCCGTTTACAGGCTGCGGAGTGGAGCCTCGCGCACTGCCGTTAGCGTTAGCATGCGGCGCGGCGGGGGCTCTCTGTCAGGTGTCTTCTACAAAAGCCAGGTGTCCACTGAAGAGACCCAGCGAGCGCATAAAAGACTCTCTTATCATCCAGACGGCAGCGGGTTGTTGAAAGCACTTGATGGATCGATTGTGATGTCATTGAAGGCTTTGCAGATTTTTCCATCTATGACAAATAAAATTTATGTAAGTTATGTTAATCGCTTGACTAGTAATGTGTTTTCGGTTGATATAAGTTATGAATTGGGTAATATTAAATTGTTAGCCAATGAGTCTAGGCTGCAAGAGAAATTACGACAGTTATGCTTCGTCTAATAATCGGTGTACAATATGTTGCACCATTCGTCCTTTGGAGTTTTTCCTTGCAATTGTGCTTTTACTGAAGTAATTAAGAATACAGATAAATGCAAAATTACCAATATATATTTACTTTTTTTTGGATTGGATGTGGTTTTTTGTGTTTCCTTTTTGTAGAAAATACATATGGGTCAAATTTTCAAATGTTGTTTCTATTTTAGTCATGATGTGCAATATGGGTCAATGACATGATGTGTGTCCAATTTAAATTTCTTCAGTTAAAAAGGTTAAAATTTCTTAATCATTCCACACATACCTGTAGTACCTCTGACTCCCATGGAACCAAATATTTTTTTTAAGAAATCACAAGTTATTTTGCATGTTTTTTATACTTAGTGCTCAAATATCATGTGGTGCGACCGTCCGCCCTTATCTCTTGATTTTTAACTTCTTTAAAATGACTCTAAATCTAACCACATTTACTTTCTTTCTTTTTTTGTCATATTTTCTGAAGTTTTTTGCAGTCCCATGTGAAATTTCATCTTTCTTGAATATATATTATTCCCCCATAATATTCAAACAAACATTGTCCAAGCGTGTCAATTTATTCAAATCTCATGTTTTTATGTTTTCAAATCTCAATCTCAGGTTCATATGACTCAGAACTTAGATTAACATCTCAACCATGTTTTAGAAAATAAAACTATTTTAAGGTTATTCTTGGTCGCACCACATGACATTTTTAAGATTGTAATTCATGTACATAAAAAACACTAAAAATGCTTAATAGAAATGCCAAATATAGATTCATGCACCTGACATTAGAAATATTTGAAAAAGTTCAATAGGAACTAAATTAAACATTTGTCTGTTGAAAATCCTTTTACGTCATTGACCCACTTATCCTGTGCGAATAGGACTTAGGATGCTAAACTATTTCCTGATTGTCTGACACTAAAACACTTTATTATGAGATGCAGACAGTACACAGCAGATTTATTTTGACCTCAAGATCTGCTTATACAATATATCTGTGCACAGGCAAGACAAATTAGTTCTCAAATACTCAAATATGAAATAAAATCGATGACAGGGCTTTTAAAATGACTGTATAAATGGGCCTGCGTATTAGCCTTAGACGCACTTTTTGTACCACTGTTGGAGAATGGAGGATGAACCCTTTCTCAGGTGGTGGTTTTTCTTAAATGTATGACTGAAATGGAATCACAGTGTAGGAAAGTTCTTCTACAGTGCCAGACCTTTTGATCGATATTATTTCATGAGAGACTAAAATTAGCCATAATCTTGAACTTGGAAGGAAAGTGACATGTAACATTTAGCCCATAGCCGTTGTTTTAGATGGAATGCAGGCAACAGATGATTTACACATCAGGACTCTGCTTCTGATTTGTGGTCGTACTCCAAGTGTCAGAGCTTCGTTGTGATCTTGTCCAAATGCTCCTCACTTTACTTTGAAGGTAACATTATTCAGACCTTTTGTTTGTCCTGTCCATCTCTAATCAGAACAAATAATACGTCTAATTGTAAAGGTTTGTTTAGAATTTCTCATATTCCCATTGGCCATTTCAGGTCTGACTTTTATAATCGTCAATTTATTAAAAAAGAAATTGTGCCCAAATTGTAACTAACTAAATCAACTTTATTCAAACAATTTTCTTATGTCTTGTCGATCTCAAATCAAATAAAATACATCTACTTGTCCAAATTAGATTACAAAATTACCATTTGTTAAAAAAAACTTTCAAATTTATATAAAAACTATTTTGGAACATTCTGCCCCTTTCTAACAACTCTAAACATTATTCAAACTATTCCATCTCAAATCAGAAGAAATAATATTGTCCAGATTTGTGTACAATTCCTCATATTCCCAACTGTCATTTTTAAATGTCAGATTATGGAACTTTGTGCCCACTTTGGGACAACCCTAAATGGTTCTGATTCTGAAGATCAAGTTTCATTTCGATCTGGTCCAAATGCTCCTCACATAGTAACTGACACTGTTCAAAAATTGTATTTCATAGCAACAGAAAGTTCAATTCGGTCAACTGGACAAAAGTTTTTAGAGTGACGTTATAGTTTTATAGATGTTTTGTCACTCTTCAAGGAGACTTCATCAGTTTTGATTATAGATTGTATAAAGAAGTGGACTAAGGGAGTGTGACGCCAGTCATAGTGTTTGCATCTAGCCAAATGAAGGTCATCGAGGCTAGAGGCGAATTTGATGCAACGTTCCATATTTGGAATTCCAACGGAGCGGATGTGTAGCAACACTGCCAATTAAAGCTGTTACTAATGGTGCATTTGTTTATCTGTCCAACTCAGAAGTCTGAGAATGTTGCCTAGCGAAGTCGGAACTCGGAGGAGCTTGGAGGAAACCAAGCTAGTTTTCTGAGATAAAATCCAAGATGGCTCAGCCCCATGTCACTGTTTTCATTGTGTCTGGACGCTTTGGTGGATTAAATGACAATTTCAGTCACTTGTATTACACCAGTACTTTACAGCACCCATATTACAGCCGGTGTTGCCAATGTTTTTAGCCCCTTTCATGTTAGCCAATGTGCCGAAATGATCAACTATCGCACAAAACCAATGCTTTCACTTCACTAATACATTGAACTACTATTTATACTGAATTACTCCTTATTTTGGAGCCTAGTGCTTGGCCAATGCTGAAGCAACAACAGCTTTACAGTTAGGGCCGATGTTTTTCTCTGAGTCAGACAAATGAAAACATAAAAAAACACTTGAAGGTCGGACATGATGTCATATCCAAGATCCGGATGGATAAATGAACGCCGCATAAAACTAGCGGGAGCAACTTCAGGGGAACGAAGCCCCAATATAGCTAATCACAGATTGATAATGTAGAGTAGGTTTAAACGAACATTTTAAGACCAAAATGACAAACCTGACAGCAGCATTTACAGAGAGAGGTGACTTTTTTTTTTAGTAGTACAAAGTGAATTGGAGTGTATTTTGTCCAGTTGACAGAATTTAATTTTCTTTTGCTATGGAACCTACTTGGACGACTGAGGCATAGACATTTATTTTGACTTGCCCATCTCAAAGAGCAAATATTATGTCTAATTGTCCAGGTTAGTTTACATTTTCCCATATTTCCATCTTCCATTTCAGAATAGACCTTTAAAATCGACAATTTATCAAAAAGAAATTGGAATAATTATTAAATATGGAACTTTTCCCTCCCAAAAACTATTCCGATTCTTCAGATCAAGTTTCATTTTGATCTTGTCCAACTGCTCCTCACTTTACTTCTAAACTAACATTATTCAAACCCTTATATTTTGTCTTGTCCATCTCAAATCAGAACAAATAATATGTCTAATTGTCCAGATCTGTTTAAAATTCCTTGTATTACCAACTGTTTTGTTAACTTTTATCATCGTAGATTTACCCCCCAAAAAAAATTTGACTGTAAAACTTTGTAACAACCCAGAAGAATTCCGATTCTTAAGATCACGTTTCATTTTGATCTTGTCCAACTGCTCCTCACTTTACTTCTAAACTAACATTATTCAAACCCTTTTATTTTGTCTTGTCCATCTCACATCAGAACAAATAATATGTGTAATTGTCCAGATTTGTTTAAAATTCCTCATATTACCAACTCACTTTTATCACCGTCAGTTTCTAAAAAAGAAATTGGACCGTAGAACTTCGCGCCCACTTTGTAACAGCCCCAAACGGTTCTGATTCTGAACAAACAGCCCATTGGTTCATATTTCTGTCTGCGCTCGGATCTCCGGCGTACGGCCTCACCTCCTCAGTCAGTGTCTGCGGTGCATTCTGGGTAGGCCGCGGACACTCGATCCGGGCCCCGAGCGTGCGTCTGGGTCCTGGGAGACGTGAGCTCCCGTGTCGGGCTGTCAGGGAGGACGGGGACTGGCTCGCGTGGAGGGGAGAATCGTCTGCTGCTGTCTGGCTTCGGAGCGTGTTCCGAGAGAGCTGAAAATGTGGTTTGTGGTCGCTTCTGGTTGGATGCATTTGTAGTAGGCAAATTAGTGAAAAGCAAGGCATTTTTTATTGATTGGATAAACTTCGGTGGTCATTACGCAGCAGCAGGGGTACAAACGTCTGAGCCAAATTGATTTTTAAGGACACTGGTTTTACAAAATGTACTTTTTGAGCTCTAAATCGTGCTGTGTTGTTGTTCCGTCATCAAAAACATACCCAGAGTTGAATTTTGCTCCATTCACGCTTGTTTCAGTAATCCATTATTGAAACTTTGCTTTTACTCAAGATGCTCAGTTTGGATTTTGCGTAGACTGTTGTGCCACAGGAAAAATCCTGGCTTCTCCCACACAGCTTCAAAATCCATAAACCATCACCAGACTCATTTTGTGGTCAAACTGTGTTCACAACAAAATGCACAACTCTATTAGCATAGCGTTCGTGTTTCTTAAAAGCTGCAATTGTTTATTTTCTTCTGCATAAACGTCTCTTTGGAAACAGAAGTGTAGTTTAAAAAGTGTGTTTTCCGAATATATATATATATATATATATTCCTAATCATACAGTGGCCAAAAGCATGTGCAAAAGGTAATTAAAGCTACAGGAATATGTGATCTTTGTAACTTTTTGTTTGGGGGTCTGTCCCTCTGCTTATTTCTGTGGATCTGTCATTGCTCTGCCTGTAATTTTCCACAGTGTGACGTCAAGCAGCTCTATCTTACATTTATTCAATTACAGGTGGTTTTCTAGCTCATTCTGACTGTGAGTGGGGTTGCCTTTTCGCAGATTTGACCTGCATAAAGATAGAGAGCTTTAATGCCATACTGTGAAACATTACAAAGTGAGAACATAAGCATTTGACGGACCCTTCGCCCAAAAAGTTACACAATGCACTATTTTAGAGATAAAAACGTTTCAGTGTGCTTTACTGTGTGGTCACTGGTACGTCCATGTTAGGGGGTATATTTGCTGTAGTTGAAATATGAAGCAACAAGTCAAGGGTCTATTGAAAACTCACTATACAAATAGATTGTTAATTCCCTTTTTGTGCAGATTTTTCTCTTGTATTTTTGGGATCGGTGGAGTTTTGTTAACCGTGTAGTAAACAATTAATACCTCACGACCAGCTCCCGAATATCAAACCTGTTTGAGGGTTTCGCGCTATTGAAGTCGTTCGTATAGTGTAGGAACATGAATCGTGAACTATGAACGATTAACCCTACGATTTGGTTGTACAGTTCGAGCTTCGGCTGAGTGAAAACGTCAAAAATACTGCAGTGCACTTCCATCATAAGATATTAAAACAGCAATTTTTTTTTAGTTTTTGTTTTCTTTTGCTCTGTTATTTCACCTTAGTTCAGCCCCACTTTGAAAATCCAACTTCCCCTACGATTTGGTTGAAAAGTTCTGGGGCTGAGTGAAAACGTCAAAAATATTGCAGTGTACGCCCATCATAAGATATTAAAACAACAATTTTTCTGTTATTTCACCTTGGTTCAGCCCCACTTTGAAAATCCAACTTCTCAACTGACTTCTCAATTTGACTTTACCTTCAATGAGCCTTGATATAGAAATATGCATAATGCTTTGCTTAATTACTTTACATCTTCCAGGTTCTATGAATAAGTCTTATTATTTTATACATTAGTGGTTACTGTATATAAAAACCCCACTAACCTAAATGTATTTCTCTTGAAGTGGACCCACCACACGCCGGTGCATCCAGCTGTGTACTTTCACTAGGTAATAATGTGTGCCAGTGTAGTAGAAACAAAAGTCATACAGTGATACTAAGTAGTGAAGTACTTTTGCAACTAGAATTAGATTTTAGTCTCTTGTCTTGTAGTGTTTTTGTCACTTTTCATCTCCTTGGATACATTCCCTCATCTGTCAGTTCTGAAGTTTGCTTTTTTAAATATAAATGCAAAATGTAATTGTTTTTGTCATGTTTTGTCTTCTGCTTCTCTAAAGACGATGTGGAAGTAGAGTTTGGTAGGTGACTTTTCTATTTTTTCCCCCTTAACTTGGATTAATTCTCGCTAACCTCAAAGCGTACCTTGCTATTGACACCGCAATGGAGTGACAGTACTCATCTCCCCATAACTCGATACTTCATAACCTGTGAGTGACCTCTGACCCCTGACCTCTATTCCATTTGGCTTGTCCAATCACGTCCAAGCTAAACACTCATACAGACCTCACTGCGAGCTTCTGCCTTAGACCACTGAAGACGTCCGGTGTTTCATGACTCCCCCAACATCCTGCCACTGAACTTTCATTGTTTGGAAAGACTTTACCTTACATGCTTCTTCAGAGTTTAACGCACAGCCAATATAACATATGTCCAACTATAACAAACCACTCCAAAAATGAAAGAATACTGGATCTGTCATGGTAAGTGATTGTTGCTGAAATTACTAGGAAAGTAGTTTGTAAATGCGCAAGTGGAAAGTCATTTAGGTTAAAGTTTCCTGTGATTAGGGATGTCAAATAGTAATCAATTTTACAAGAATAGAAGATTTACAACAATATTAGTTCCGTTTCATCCCTTCTTCGCTTCCAAAGGCCCATGCCGAGTCTGTTCATTCAATCATGTTTAAAGCGCCATTCCTCTGCCTGTCATCCGGTTTCATAGACACTCAGTTACGTTCAGAACTTTCCATTTAAGTCTACTAATGCAACAAATGAATCATTGTTGTAAAGATGGCTGTATGTACCCATGTATTATTCATAAAACTTCAAATTTTCTTTTCCCACAAATTATTAGAAGATTCTGACGTTACGACATCCCTATAAAACTCAGTTGAACTTCAAAAACTAAACTGATAACATCTACATCCATAATAATATTAGAAGAAACAATATGAAAACAATCTAAAAGTACTATATAAAAGTACAGAATACTTTTGAATGGACTGAGCATCCTAAAATCTCTGAAAATGGTCATGATTTATGTTATGACCACAACATCCCAATGTCTATACCTAATGCTAAGTCTTTTATCTTGTCCACTTCTGTCTTGGTCCACTTTTCTTTTTCCACTTTAAGATGATACCTTATCTGTGGACATCCATCATTCTTAAAACTTTTTCTATTCCCAAAATTCATCCTAGACTAGAGGATTCTGGCATTGCGACATCCCTATAAAACTTGGGATCGAGCTCCAAAAACTATGTAAGATGTGCCATAGGGAGATTAGCAAAGAGAGTATAAAAACACTCTCTTTATCTAAATATGTTTGAATGGACGCTAAATTATCCACATCTTAAAATCCTAAAAAAATGTTCACAACATCCCAATATACCAGTCTGTGAAGTAGTATACTTTTTAGTCAAATTTCTCAACAGTCACAAAGGGCACTGATGCCAATGGTAAGAGAGGTCATCATCTTTTAGTTTTATCTTGACCACTCCTTTCTTGGTCCACTGTCCTTTGCCATTCTAATGATATATTATCTATGTAATCTAATATTCACACACTATGAATACACTATATTGTTAAAATACTTTTGAATGCATGCTAAGTTTAGTATCCAGCATCCTAAAATTTCCATTTAACATTGAAAACTGCATGAGGTATTTCATCACAATCCCTATAGACCTTTTCGACCAACGACCGGAAGTGCCCCGCTGTAGATTTGCAGAACATCTGGTTAATGGTTTTCTAGGGCAAAATGTCTGTGAAAATGTGTCTCGTATTCTCTACCAGCTTCATAAATCTGCACCATCACCAAATCTTTAACCAACAAGGTCACAAAATAGTCCACTAAAGCTAGTCATTTTTTTGTCTTTTAAGTCTTTCTTGATAGTTCTGAAGTAGTAGTAGTAGTAGTGCTTTTTAGCGCTCAGGAACCCATGCTTGGCTTGGTCTGGACCTTAGCTGGAGGATTTTGCCTATAGTGCATGTTTTTGGATTGATGAGGGAAACCAATCATTCAGAAGAAACCCACCCAGACACAGGGAGAACATGCAAACTCCACACAGGGATCGAACCTGGAACTTTCTTGTTGTGAGGCAAGAAGCCACAGTGCCATCATGGACAGAATATCTCCTTTGTGGACTGTCTTTGTTGAAGATTTTAATAAAAGGGCAGATTTATGAAGCTGTTGGAGAATAAGCCAGACATTTCTACACAGATTTTGCTGTAGAAAAGCATTAACCGGAAGTTCTGCAACCCTACAAGCGGGGCATTTCCAACCATTATGAAAAAGGTCCGTCTCAGTACCTGTATTTAAAGTAGCTGTAAGCCTACTCTACTTTTTAGGTTAAGATTTCCCAACAGTCACAATTTGCGCTAAGAGAATGGTGTGCGAGGAAGGGCAATATCATTAACTCCGTCTCTTTAAACCAGTTTTTACTTGACCACTCAAGTCTTAGTTCATGATCCTTTTACGCTTTAAGATGTTAGAAATTTAACTTTGAAAAAGAAACCAATTTTATCCTCTTTTAAATCTTTTTTGTACATTTCTTTTGGCTTCCTGTCTCTCTTTGTCATCACCAGAGGATGCAGACTCTAGTGGATTCCAGGCGGGAGGTGAGAGCTTTTCTTCTTGTCCACCCCGTTAGCTTCATCCACAGCTCCACAGCTTTTGTCCAGTGTCGTGTCTTCTATCCTCCACCCTCCCCTTTTGTTCCACCACTGTATTCCCATAATTTCGCTGATATATAATGGTCTGGTTTGACGTTCAATTTAGCCTAATGTATAGCTGCTATTTCGGCGTTAGCTTCCTGGCAGTTGGTGTCATGGATTTGGCAAAAGCTCGTCGGGTTCTGCTGTTCCTCTGCTCTGGGTCCAGGACATGTTGTAGATTTTGGGTCAAAATTGTGCCTTGTATTTGCGCTTTGTTCCTCGGGTCCAGCTGAGCGGTGGTCTCCTTCATGTGGCACTGGTCAGATTTTAATGACAATGACCGGTCTGTCCGCCGGCCGCTCCAAAGAGCCGCCTCCGAACTCACCACTGCTTTCCCATGATGTTTTTATTACTGTTTTCCCTCCCAGATCATAAGTTCCACGTGTGTCTTTCTTCTTTATTCAGACATGATGTTGAGTGGTCAGAGATTCTCACTGGACTAAATCATGTCCACTGCAGGGTGTCCACTTGTGCAGGTCAATTTAAAGTGACGGGATCAATCAGTTCAGCTCAGCGTGTCCACATGTCCTGGAACAGAAGAAAACAAAAGAGCATGTTTTAAAATGAGAGGAAAGTTTGAAGAGCTGAAGATGACGTGGAGCGTGTGGTGCTATTTTGGGCCATGCCATAGATTTTAAATGTGCACTAAGCAACTTTTCTTTAGGGGTCTTTACGCTTATCTTATTCCATGCTTTCCTTAAACCATATTGTGATACTAGCCAAAGCACTACTACGTCCATGGAAACAAACACGTGGGCACTGTATTCTAAAAACAAAATTCATTTTACAAACTGCACTACACACTACAAACTTACTTTTGTATTGTGTGTTATCTGTAATCATTGTGTTCAAAAATGCGTTAAATGAGAGACATATTATTATTTATGACACTATAGACTCGTCACAAACCAGGAACACGTTTGGAAAGATGCAATTACAACTTCCTTTGGGCTCTGTTCATGTTAGTAAGTCTGACAAAATCTTGGAAAAATTTGAAAATGTCCCAGTTTTCTTCATCTCCATGTCATTGTAGCATTTTGTTATGTTCTGCTAATCATTACAATTACAATCATCAGTTGTCGGTGGAGCCTAGAGTTGGGAACTACACTGGAAGTTGTAATCGCATCTTTTCAGACTTTGGACCTAATCAAAAATAGAAATGATCAGGTTTATTAGGTTTATTTATGAATTTACATTTTGGACATTTCATGGCAAAGTACAATGTAACCAATAGGGAAAAACACTAATTGTGAGTTTCTAGATTGGGGCAAGAGTCAGATTTCCCTATTAATAACATTGTACTTTGTCATGAAATATACAAAAAAAAATCTACAAATCTTGAATGTAATCTTTTCTAGTGATGACTAAGCCCATTAACTTGCTATAGTACAACGAAAACCTACATTTTAACAATTTATTTTAGCTTTCCCCCATTTTCATTAAGTATTTTTGGCCTGACATGGGGTTCAACTTAAATATAAAAAACAAGAACATGTCAAAATGCAAATGTTTTGTTTTTTTTTCCCCAGATTCTAGAATGTATGTGATAATGTGGTACTTCCAGATGGGGGCAAGAGCCAGTTTTCCCTATTAGAAATACATTGTACTTTAGCATGAAATATCCAAAATGTAAATTCGCAAATGTTGAATCTGAACTTTTCAAGAACTCACTGTATGGCAACAAAAACCTGCATTTTAACAATATTCATTTTACTTGCCCCCATGTGTAATAAATAACATTAGATCTGAAACCCAGCAATAGTTTTTTTTTCCCCAGATTCTAGAATGTATGTGATAATGTGGTACTTCCAGGTGGGGGCAAGAGCCATTTTTCCCTATTAGAAATACATTGTACTTTAGCATGAAATATCCAAAATGTATATTCGCAAATGTTGAATCTGAACATTTCTATTAATGTCCAGACGCAAGAACTCACTGTATGGCAACAAAAACCTGCATTTTAACAATATTAATTTTACTTGCCCCCATGTGTATTAAATAACATTAGTCTTTAGAGTGTTGTGATGTCATCTGAAACACACCAATTGGTAGAATGTGATTATGTCATACTTCCAGTTAGGGGGGTAGGGACAGTTTTTCCTTGTACTTTCCAATGAAATATCCCAAAGGTAATTTCACAATACGGTACTTAATCATTTCTATTAGTAACTAGATCCTAGAACTTTCTTTGTTACAACATATTTCTTTATTTGAACTATTTTATTTTGAGCAGCTCCCTGTATTAAATCATATTGGCCTATAGAATGTTGTGATGTCATCTGAAACTCAGCCGTGAGTTACTGATTACACCATATTTCCATAAGTAATATCCAAAGCGGATTTTCATATTATCATTTTATTGAACCTGATCGCTTATGTCAGTGACTAGGCCCTATACACAAGAAAAAAACTCTCAATATTGTAACAAAAACCTGCATTTTAACAATATTCATTTTAGCTGCCCCTCAACTCCTGTTAAATATTATTGGTCTATAGAAAGCTGTGACATAATCTGAAACTGAGTAATATATTCTCTGCATAAATCTGCTCAAAACACTTAATAATACCATATTTAATACTGCACATAAATGCGAATGTAACTACTCCTTTTAAAACCTTCAACACTTCTTTCTGCTCTGTTCTTGTCCTTAAAGCCTGACCTCCTCAACCAAACCTCCTCCTCCTCCTCCTCCGCTGCCCCTAACAATGTCCAGAACTGACAAACCACCAGCTATTTTTGACTGCGCCTGAAACGGAACCAAGTCGAAACGAGAGAAGAAAACGCTAATATATGAAAACCTTTGCATATGACTCTCCCTCCGCCTGTTGGACGCGGTGGTCTGATTTAGCCCGTCGAGTGCGCGGAGGTTCTCGCATGTTGTCCTTCATATTGGGTTTGTTTTTCCTCCATGCTTCCCTTCAGTGATGCAACGTCTGCCGCGCGCCGCTGCCAGGAGCTAACCTTCACTGGACTTGTACTCGGGCCCGGAGATCAGCTCTGAGCCAAACCATATTTACAACTTAATACGAGCAGTCCAGATTTGACGGTTTGTGCGGGGGATACAAATCACATGTGTCACGCTACGCTGGGGCTACGTATTTGTTTGTGGAGTCACCGGTGTAGCCTTAGATCAACATCTATATGAGCGTAAATAATCGTATGAAGGGACCATAAATCAAATTGTTTTATTCGTGGGTATAAACGGATTAGATATACTAGTTCTGCCATTTGCATAAAATACGGTTTCCATTTAAATCATAGTGAAAATGAAACAGTCCAAGTCTCTCAGCGCACGCATGGATTGTTTATAAAGTAATAGCTGAAGGAATAAAACAATAGAATGAGTTTTGGCTCAGTGAATGGAGAATAAAATATAGGAACTACAATTTTCACAAGTCTAAGGAGGTCTAAAGAGTTATTTTTGCTTTATATAATTTATTTAGTTTATATAATGTTAATTTTAGGTCAAACAGAGATACTGTTTACATAATGTTAATTTTAGGTCAAATAGACTGTATTAACACTTATGTGGTATTAACTTATTTAGATCACCATTTATGAAAATGCTATATTCACCGAAAACAACATATTAACATGCATATTAGAGCGCTTTTTGCTCCATGCTAAGTTGCTCCCCCTTCAGAGCACTGTCACAACAGTTAGCGTGCATATTTTCAATTGTTTCACACAGCCTCAGCTCAAACTGTACGACCAAATTGCAGGGTTTAAAAGTTCACAGCTCACGATTCATGTTCTCACACTATACGAAATACTTAAGCTGTGCAAAACCCTCACAAGAAATGACTGGATTTCAAACAGGTTTGACATTCCTGCGACCTACGATTGCCGATCAGGAGCTGTTTTAGTTTGTTTTGGGGAAATTTCGCCCGTCCCTCAGGAGCAGTGGGCAGCACAAGGGGCACCCGGGACCCCTCTCCATCATCTTATTGCTAGGCTTGTTCAAGACTACCTTAGTTTGAAGGTTTTTTTCCCTACCTGTTAGGGGTGTAACACTATCCAAATGTCACGATATAATGTTGTTATGGTATGAACTGCATGGTACAATATTTATTGCGATATCATGGGAAAGCTCACAATATTACCATTTTATACATAATAACAAGAGTGACATTCTAAAATGCCTTGGTCATTTGGTGCATTTCTTGTTTTATTCAGATCAGTCAGTTTCATTTTGATCAGCTTGAAAAGTCTTTGAAGCTGAAGTACAAAATTAAAGTAACAACTAAACATTAGGGATATAGCGATATCCAAATCTCTCAGTACAATATTTTCTTCATATGCATCTCACAGAATGATATTTATTCTGATATTTTTTGACTTTTTACTTTTAAAATGCTAAGCCTTTGGTGGTGTTATAATACAAAAATAAGATTTAAAAGTGTTTAATAACAGTTATTTCTTCACATAGTCTGCACTGAAACAGCAAAGGATCATGGTCTATGTAGTTCCCTCTGTTTTTTTTTAGCTATTACTGCACCACAACAATGAATTTAAGCAGATAGACTTGTGGTTTGATATATTGTGATGGTCCACAATATTATTGTTAGACTTTGACGATACAATATCACCATATTTTGGTTATTGTTACACCCCTACTACCTATGGTGCATGTTTTTGGTTGGGTTTGGTTTTGGAGTCTTGTATGCTGCTAACTGTAAGGGGGGGTTTAAATAAGGCCCAGGAGAACTCACAAGATGACTCAAACATGCATAAATGACATATAAAACCTCTTCAGGCATGTTTTTGATGAAAGAACAATGTTACAACATGGTTGAAAGCTCCTCAAAGTTGATTTTGCATAACCCGCTCTAATAAATCACCAAAGATTATGAACCACCAGCTGCTCGCGTTACCTAGAATGCTCCACGATCAATAGACAAGCAAGTTATCTGTGGAAAGACGAGCCAGCGCAATCACATCGCTGTTTTATGGGACATAAACTTTATTGCAGTATAAATTAGATCCTTTTCTTCTTCACATTCATTTAAATTTTTAACTCAGGATTGCCTTAAAACACAGAAAATGTAAAATCCAATAATAATCTCAAGAATGAAACGCAAACAAGAATCTCCAACTACGGTTACGGCTGAGAAGAAGGCAGCTGGAATATGGATCATGTGTCACAACCAGTAACATCCAACTGATGGAAAAAACGAACCGAGCCGGGACAGAAAATGCTCCAGGCTTTCTCCAGACTAGAATTTGTCATCCTCTGCATGCTCTGATGAAGATGAATATGTTTATGTAAGAATCTATGCCCCCGAATGTGGAATGTCCAATCTCTCAATCCGCTTTCTAGGCATTCCATCTATAGACTGTTTGGAATCTGGTCTTTGGCATTATTTTCAAGCATCTTCTCCAGGCTGATGAGAGAACCAGGAAAGCCAGCACTTAGCTTCACAAATCCTGGCTCATAACTTGGCATGTGGATGGTAACTCCAAGGCCTTATGGGAGAGGAACGCCGTGTGTATTTAAGTGGCTTTTTCACCAGCGTATTAGGATTCAGGCATGTAGACGACGTTCCCTAGCCCGGGGCGCAGTGGGATGAGACGGAGAGGAAAAACAAGCGGACCTATCACAGCTCTGTTCCATGGTGTAAGCCTCTAACAACATGTTTGAGGAGCTCGTCTCAGCGCTGTGGAAACTGAGCAGAGGATGGGGTCTGGAGAGATGGCACCGGCTTGTCCACTCTCCACTTCGTGTTTGGTTATGTCAACACGCTGTCCCTGCATAAAAGAGCAAGAAATGTGGAGATGATTGATGGTTTAAGTGCGACTGAGCAATTAATCAAAAGATGGAGATCGTGAAGCCGTCATGTCTCATCATCGGTGATATGTTCGGATTTTTTGAGTG
>KN505565.1:71236-93241 GCA_000787155.1 Scartelaos histophorus
CGCTAATAAATCACACTGTTTTCAGCCCCCTGTGAGCTCCGAGCGCTACTGAGGAGGGTGAAAAAGTGCAGTTGCAGCGGGGATGGATGGCTGTCTGCACCGGCCCTGTGACTGTTTATGTGAGAACAGCTGAGTGTTTCCTAGTGCAGGGGACGGGGGGCGGAATATTCAAAAGCGAAAGCACTTGAATGGTGTCAACTTCTGCAGTTCTATATCTGGACCTGAGACTGTATAGACATATTATATTAGGAATAGGAACAAAGACAAAAAATAAAAACACTAGGATCATGTAGAGCAGGTTAATACGAACATTTTGAGACCACTGCAGCAGCTAGAGAGAGAGGGGCGACACTTTTTTCAATGTAAAGGAAATTAGAGCTAGAATCAATGGAGCAGGAAGCAGCACTATGCACACTTCCTGTTTGGAACGTGGAGGCTAGCTGGTCAGTTATGTGCATTATGTACAATCTATGATCTGGACACGAAAAATAAACTTGTCAGAGTTTTTAGTCATGTCCTAATCATAGACTGTGTGTGTAAATGGACAAAGCTAACATGCTAGCAGCTGCATTCCAAATAGGAAACGAGCATTGGAGCACTTCCGGTTCCATCGACTTTGGCTCCAATTGACTTTGTATTGAAAAAAAAACCATTGTTCTTCTTTCTGCTGCAGTGAAACTTCTAATTTTGGTCGTAAAATGTTTGTATTTACTTGCTCTACATGGTTATTAGTCCCTAAGTCCACTTCTTTATACAGTTTATGGTTCTAACGTTTCCTCTTCCTCATCAGAGTTGTAATTAGACGTTTCATGCATGTGTGAGTAATCCTGTACAGTCCTGCATTTCAATTGTTTGAACTGAAAGCCTTTGATTTTGATGTGTTTTTGATGATTTTTTACACTGCTTTATGCAAAACTAACACAAGGGTCGGCACAAAAGCAGAGCAGGCAACACATATTAGTGCTTTTTGCATTAAAAAAAACATTTGGCATCATTATTTCTATTGTAGAGCAATGTTTTACTTAGGTGATGCATCATTTCAATTGGGAAACACACTCATCCTGTTTGAACCATTTTAAACAGATCTGAGCCGTGTTCATTTCTCTCAGTGACATTTGTAGATGTTTAAAATTCCAATATTGATAATGACACTTTGGCTTTTGGCATACCCAATATTAACCTATAGGGGGACTGAAAAAGGCATTTTATTCCCATTAATTAACTTATTATAAAATGTATGACTATAAAACATTCTAGTAACATTTCATAAAAGGCCTAAACAAGACATTGGCTGAAAAGATAATATGAAACCAATACCTGATCCACCAACTTTTCCTGGATAGGTGACAATATTCAACACCAGTATCGTATCAATTATCGTATCGTATTTAACCAATCCCAGTGAAGTGTGAACTTTCAGATGAAGCTTCTCCGGCCTCTTAAAAGTATTAGTAATGCTACAGGACAAAGGGTTTCTATTTGACATGAGTAATGTCTCCAGGCATACAGAACTTGCCTTGTCTGTTTGAATTCCTGGTACCGCACTGTATTTCTGCAGTGTTTGATGAGCAGCTCTTCTTTACACCTGTTACATAAATTCCAACTTTCTAACAAGAGCGCACAATTCCACCTGTACTCTCTATTATTCCCTGGACAGAGCTGATGAAATGTGGAGAAATTCACCAGAGGAGAAGGCACTCCTCTCCTCTCTCCCTGTCGCTCTGTCCTCCCCCCGACTCTCTCCCTCTCGCTGACTGAACCCATTGTCCGGCGTCGGGCTGCTAAACACATCTGCCTGCTCCGATGGCTCTCCAGCAGAAGTTTGATGTGATAGTAGTGCCTGTCCAGAACGCTCGGCATGTGTGGAATCTCGGGCCTGCTCTCCACACTTCAATAGCACTGTTCAGACCAAAGGATGATAGAGGCCGCACAGTGGATTATGAAATGATAATTATGCTCTTATTCGGCCTGACGGACGCCTCGTTTTCATGGAAATGTTTTGGAAATCTTGCTCCTTTGGCTACAATCGAAGAGTGCTGCTTTAGTTTTGGGAGTTATTAATGATTCTTTTATACATGATATTGGGGTCAGCAGCCCTTAGGAAGCTTCAGAATGCTTGTTTGTGCTGCAAAAAGTTTGGTTTATGTGATATTAGCGGTTTTATTTTTGGCCCATGACAGCATCCAGCTCCTCAAAATGTTAAATAGTCTCAAAACAGACAGAAAATTATATGAAATTTTTGTGTTTTTTTTAGTGCTGTGACAATTTTCTTTTGTGCTATTATATTTCTAAAGCAATTAATTATTATTTTTGCAGAAATTATATGACGCTCAGCTGACTAGAGCGACTTTAGCAAAACTCTGCAGAACTCCACAAAACTAGTGAAGATAAATGATCTGAGGCTGTGCAAAAGTCTGTATCAGTCTTTTGTAACTTACTTTTGATTCATATTTTATATAATGATATAAAATTCCTGTGTTCCAGTATTCACACTTCATGACATCACAAAGTGGAGGTCCTCTATTGTATTTTTATACTTATACACCTTTGCTAGAATCATTTGGATAGTTTCAGCCCTGGAATTGCCGATCTCTACTGAATTAAAGATAAAAGTTGCTAACTGCTAACGTGAAAACTACCTCTTCATGACATCACGAGGTTGCAGAGAATTTTGAGCTTTGGAGACGCAGGAATTAGTCAAACATGTGTGAATGAAACAAAACTCAACTCCGGATACGTTTTTAATGAGGCAACGAAATAATATCACGGATTAAAGCTCACGAGAATCCATTTTGTGTAATATAGGACGTTTAATGTATTGATTAGTGTCTTTGCATTGTTGCCAGATTGGTATGACGCACGCACATAGACCAGCTTTAGGAGACGCTATTATTCGAGCTAAAGGAAAATGGACTGACACGCCGGTCTGATCCCGACTCCGAACACAACCGCTCCTAATAGAATGTGAAGGTCTCCGCTCCAGCGCAGCCCGTCTCTCTGTAGAACTAATGCGCTAACCAGATGGAGCGTTTGTAGTGACACGAGTCTGCACACGGCGTTCAGCTCCGAGCCAGTGGAAAAAGACTTAATCGATTCTTTGTGCTGGGGCTTTCGAGTGCTGCCAGTGCTTTTAATGGTACGGCAATTGAACTGTAAACTGTGGTGGATTGATTAGAATGCAGCAAAACATCGGTTGACGTACACTGTTAAAGAAAAAAAAAAACACGCAAAAAAGCATGTAGAAAGACGGACAACTTGAAATTAAACCGCACTGATAATAAAAAACACTCTTGATTTTCAACTTTAATGTTCTGCTATGTAACTGTCTCGTTGGGTTTCCGTCACCTGCTCGTTTTTATGGAGATTGAGAGATGATTGTTCTACCCGGAATGTTCCACTAAACAGCTCTACTTTACTTTTATTCAATTACAGGTGGTTTTATAGCTCAGAAATACCTAGAAAAACAGGCATTCTGACTGAGCGGGGTCGCCTCTCCGCAGATCTGACCTCTAACTTGGTCTGGTTTGGTCTCCATGAAGACAAAATGGTTTAACGCCATACTGTGAAACATTCCAGACAAACAACAACATCTCCATAGAGTAAAGGATTTGTCGGACCCTCCACCAAAAAAGTTACTTAATGTACTTTTAAATCGTAGTACTTTCTTTTCTATTCCTATGTGGCCTTATATCTGTGTAGTCCCTCAGTGGTCCAAGTAGATTCTGTAGTGATCCATGGGCATACTAGTCCATGTTCTCTTATACTTCTAAAAAAATCACCTGTTCTTGATGACGAAAAAGCTACAATGCTATTTTAAGGGCATCAGTAGTGAAATAATTCATTTCAAATAAGGTGCTTTTGGCCGACAGAACTCTGCTTTTATTGGCATTACCGCTTATCAATAAACGTATGGCCAAAAAAAAAGACTTCCCCACGCTCAAGCGCACCCCGATTCACAAACAAAAAATACAATTGTACAATAACCAACAGTCTGAAAACAGTTCATCCAGTCACTGTGATAATGAGTCCCCATAAGCTTGCCCACAAAGTCCCCTTAAGTTTTAAACACGCCGCGTAGCAAACTATGTGGGTGAGTACGAGTATTTGCCAGTTATACGCTCGAAAATCACCCTTCTAGCGTTGCGTTTGGTTTTGTTTGTCTGAAGCCCAGCAGCTCCCACAGAAAACGCAATAATCTTAAAGTGATATGCTCTAATATTAGCTCCACGGACTTTGGTTCTGAAATTGCTTCCCCATCTTCGACTAAATACACTAAATACGAACAGTTTATATTTAAGCAGCATCGTTAAGTGGGATGTATATAAAGGGCCATACACAAATAAGAAATAATAATAAGTTTCACCCCAGCAGCGCGAATAAAAGAGTTGTGAGGACATAAGTGGTCTTTAAACACTTTTTCTGATACAGCATAAGATCATTCTAAAGCTGGAACATTTCATGATTGCCCTGTGAATGTTTGTAGTAGTTTTTGTATTGATGCTTGCTCAAATGAGGGATCTTTTTGTAATACTAGTTTTGGTATACCTCTAGTACTCTGATTAAAAAGAGAGAGATACTTTATTTATTACTTTATAGGTGCGAAGTTACTGATAATGCTAAATTACGAGATTCTAAACAACACAACACCATCTTTGGTTGGTTTCCAGATTTGATTCTTTCATGATTTGTGTCTATTTGATTCTCTGACCTGCTGTAGACTGGGAAAAGAGAGGTCTGACGGGATTTGGGGCAAAGACGATATAAATTTGGTTGTTTTAAAGTTCTCAGGAGTTCTCTGTGCATGTAAACTCGGTGACTGAATCTCATGACAGGTTTGTGTGTTCTCAGGTCCCACTGGAGTCGGGATGAACGCTCTGAAGAGGAAGCTGATCATCTCGGACCCTCAGCACTTCAGCGTCACCATCCCTCGTAAGTCCACTCCGCACATCTCACACTCTATGGAAGTCGAGTTTGAGATCCTGACGAGGAGACAAACGTGCAGGGCTGTTCAAACGGATTTCCAGGTGGAGTTTGGATTTCAGCAGATCAGAAACAGGTCGCGTGCTTTAAACTAAATGACCTGTTTGTGAGATTTTGACTTGAAATTTCATAAACATGACCTTTCTATGTCCACAGATTCAAGGTAAACATGTATAAAATCAAATACAGCTTTTACTAGTGACAATTATAATGTTATTTTAATTAGAATAACATTGGACATGATGGTCTCAAGGTTGATTATTCAGTCAGAAAGCAGAATGAGCCTCACCTGACGCTCTCATTTGGGTTGCCAGTCCCAATACTGAAATGTAGTTGTCTTAGACCTTAAATGACGTTCTCAGATCTGAATAGTCTCTACCTAAACCCGACTCTGCAGTTCAGGGAGGAAATTCTGGAGGTTCTGAGCTTCCACATGAAGAGTGGCTTGACCTTAAACTGAGAATGACACAAACTTGTATAAATAAGCCTGAGCGGTGAAGAGAAAAGGGGTTTTAACACAGGAGAAATTTATTTACATCAGTACAGGACCCACCACAGACTCTCAGGACACTGTGAGAGTGTTGTCCATTCCAGCCTAGTGCAGTTCAATGTGGCTAGGTTGCCATTGTAAGGAGTATTATAGCTCTGATAACATAGGCCGTGGCAGTGTAACATGGCAGAGAGAACCCCCAGTACATCGAGAAATCAAATTATCTATAACATGTTCTCTATCTGCACATTAAGGGTTTCCAGATTCATTTGTGATTGTAATAGCTTTTTTAACGCGGTAAGACACCTCCAAAACAAGCCTGATAATCCCAAAATGTGTAATACAAATGACCCAATCCTCCAGCTAGGTGGTTCAAACCAAGATCTGTGAACTAAAGGATCTGAACTGAAGGAGTGGTTAGAAATCAAATGTACCTAAGGTCACTTAAGTTTTTTCAATCTCAAGTATTTATTTACTTCATAAAGGATTGCACGAAATCAACTTTTCAGAGCTTTTAATCATGTTATAGCTGTTCCCCCTTTTAATTTACCCTCTGGAAGTTGCATTTGGAGCCATTCATGCATTTGATTAAACTTTACTCACTTACTGCTAAGACTCCATATTGTCCATCATCCCCTGTGTTCACCACCACTAGCATACTAACTTGGTTCTACAATATTATTTTTGCAATCGGTGATGGGGTGTAGCATTCAGCAGCGTAGGGTAGTTATTTTGGTATGAATGAAAAAAACCTGTCGCTCATTTGTGTGATGTGCAGATTTCCATTGAGTTGTTGGTGGTGATATGTCACTTGGGGCGAAAGTGGGCGTGGTTTTGCAAAATCCCAGATATAAACGGAATATTTCCATGTTTCTTAAGTGCATTTCACATTATTAAATCATCCCTGAGGTACATATGAGTCAAAGCATCAGTGCGTCTGAGCGTGAATGTAGTGATAAGTGTGCGTCGCTCTGGACTGATCACAGTCCATTTACACTGATTCCAATGGAGACATATACTTGTCGTGGGTCGCAGGCAAATCTTGCTCTCACTGCTTTCCTTTACGGATGAGTACGTGAATCCACATCTCCACTTTGGACAGAGCGGATACAAGCCACATAAGAACATTTATATTTCATTTAGACAGTGCATCTGTCTGCAGAAGGAGGATTTCTGTGGCCTGAAAGACATAAGCCATTTACACACGGGCCACAACAAATCTGTCACATCGACTCTTGACGTTTGTAAGGTGTTTACGGTGATGCTCGCTCCCATTGGGCACTGCATCTTTCTAAAGCGGGAACCTGCAGACTATTTCTTTAATAAACCTTTTAGATGACTTTAAAATGTGTAAGGAGCATAATGGTCCACTGGTATTGTACATTTGAACTATACAGCAGGCTCAAGCACAATGTATGATGTTTAATGCGTGATGAGAAAGTGCAGAATGACACGTGGCTAAACTCAACACAATAGGGTGTGTAAGTTGTTCTAATAGTGCAC
This sequence comes from Scartelaos histophorus, assembly GCA_000787155.1. NCBI lineage: Eukaryota > Metazoa > Chordata > Actinopteri > Gobiiformes > Gobiidae > Scartelaos > Scartelaos histophorus. Next base: position 78,210 of record KN505565.1, read on the forward strand.
AGTGTAGCTTTAAGAGTGGGCCTGTTACATGTCTGTCCATACCGGCCCTCCAGCTGTGCCGTCAGGGGAACTCAACTGAACTGGCTCCTTGACTACATCCGTTCACACTCTGCTCCACTCTGCTCCGCCGCCCCCAGGGACGCCCCCAACACGCTCCCACACAAGTGCTCTCCTCGTCGGCTCGGATTCCAGCGCCACGGCGGACCACTGCGAGCTTTTAGCAACAAATCAACACAAGCACTTTAGTCGTGTTCAGCCTTGACGTGCTAGTGGAGATTTTTTTCCCATGTATTTGAGCAAAATTCAATACAGCGAGATAATATAAGCACCTCTTGTCGTCCAAAAAATGTGTCTGCAGCCAATCGATACTTCACAGTGACATCACGCTGGGGGTGTTCAACATGTATCTCCATGTTCAAACTGTTTAAAGATGGTCTAAAAACTTTGGATTTCCACAACACATTTTCAGGATCCTGTGATGAATACGAGCGTTCATAGTTCTTTTTAACTCATTGTGGTGAATAATTAGGACGCTCTGAACGCGTAAGGTAAATGAGGAGCAACTTTGAACAACTCCCAGTGATCAAATTTTAAGACGGAACTTCTCTCTTACGTAAGGTAAATGAGGAGCAACTTTGGACAACTCCCAGTGATCAAATTTTAAGACAGAACTTCTCTCTTTGCTGGATCAGGTTCCATCGGCACGGCGTCCCACTGAGAGCTTTTAGCAACAAATCAGCGCAAGCACCTTAACCGAGTCATATTTACCCTCGACGCGCTGGTGGAGCTCTCAAGGCGTGAGTGATGGTCGTCTCACTTACGCACTCACTTTTAGCGTTATTTATCAGGCTCACCGTAAAGAGGCTACGTGGACTTCAGCCGTGCATCAAGAAGCTGTTAAGAGAGGCTTTCTGTGTGGAGTTTGGAGTTCTTTTTACGTTGCTTACACGGACTTTGTTTGCTCAGTTGTAGAAAGTGAAAGCCCTTGAATCAGCACCTTCCCTCGTTCTCCAGTAGTTCTATTCTTGTAAATTTCCTTCGATATCCTTTTACTAGTTGTTTTTCTTCTTCTGTTGTAATAAAAATCTACTTCGTTACACTTTGCGGTATCGAAATGATTTTGGAATCGGACATACACTGAGGCCAAGTATTGCTGTCGGATCAGATTTTCTTAAATGGTATCAGAACATTATTATCCCAGTGCCTTGGTAGGTTTCCACTGGTTGCTTTTCTCGTCCAAATCAACTTACCCAATTCTTCTGACCAAAATCTGGAGAAGGTCCCCTGAATGCTACTCCGGAAACTTTGTACGCACCATTAACACTGAGGGAGTGTTCAAAAGCAGAGGTCAAGTTGGTCTACGGGGACAAAAAGTCCACCTTATGTAACTGATGCAATGGGCAGAAGTTGAGATGAGGTTGAATGCCCAAGCCCTCTCCTTTTCTTTCTTTGCCATTTGACGGAAAAATCTATAAACCAAGATGGGTCATGTTCTTTGTCTTTAGGGGTAACTCCAGCTGACAGCGCTGGTTTCACAGGTGCTTTTGTAGTTATCTAGGTATGATGTTTTTGGTCCTTATTAAATATTTTCACCATTTCACTACTACTCTCATACTACAGCAAACAATTTAACCAGTAAAAGAGGTTGTTTTTGTTTTTTTTAAATAAACGGGGTAATATTTTTTTTCTTTTCACATTTTTATGTTAAATTCCCTGGACCTGACTTTTGGTTTGGTCCCTGAATGTTGTGAAAAGCGCTTAGAAACTCATCATGGACTTTAAACTCATTATGGGTAATTAGTGAGGAATAACTCTGGACCATAGTTCTGCAAGGAAAAGGAAAGTAACAAAAACCAAGGAAGAATATGCTATAAATAAAGTAATTAACAGGAATGTGCAAGGTAAATCTAACCAAAGGGGATCTAAAATATTTACAGAAAGTTTTTACAAGATTTTAAACAAAAGAGTAACAAAGGCCAAGGTTAATTAAGAAAACTAATTATACAATAAAGGATTTAACAAACACAAAGTCAGTGTCTCAGAGCACAGGGTCACCGTAGTGATGTAATGAGAGACACATGAAGTTAACACATTCAATGCAAAACTAGTGCCTCTTTTACAGAGTCAAGTGCAGAGACTTGACAGAGACACTAACACACAAAATGGCAGACAGGCCATGAAGGCCAGAGGCCCCGAACAGGAGTGGGGGGGGTCTCCTTAAACAGGGGAGGAGGCTGCAGGTGAAACATAATTGGCAGGTCTGTTACATCACATCTTTTCTTCTGCAACTCTCAGTTCGAACTTTAAATTTAAACTTTAAATTAAATTTGTCCTTCCTCCGATACACGATTGCCAGATACTTTCTTTCTAAACCAGTGGAGCAGGTGTACCTAATAAAGTGGACAGGTAACTTGAGCCTGCCTTTTGTTAGCGGCAGGCAGTTTTGTGATGGACAGACAGGCGCTCCCTGCCAGTCGCCTGCTTCACTCACTGGCAGCACTTTCTTCTCTTCAGACGCCGTTGTACTTTGGCCACAGGAGCTTCAGCCAACACATCGAGACAAATAAATCTTTCACGCTCCACACTCGCACCAGGCAGTGGCACATATAATTACACAGTTGCCATATGGGGCTGTGAGTCAAACTGTAAATAGGTTTAAGGAAATTTGGGGTCCCCTGATATTAATTGTAGTGTTTGTAACATGCCATGCTGCTCTAATGGATTTGTCCCATTCATGGAGCTGACACCCGCAATGCTGCTTTTATTAAACTGCAATCTATGGAGGACTTTTTCCACCGCCGCTTAATTGTTTTCAAATGTGACCTGTGCAGGAGCATTTAATGCAGCCCAGACGCGTCTGACCAGTGTACACTTAAAATGATGTCAACTTAAAAACAGAACTTTGAAAGGCTCAAATGTGAAAAAAGGTATGAGTTTAGTTTCTTGGAACATTTCAAATCTTCTACAATTTTGACCCAGAATTTACAAAATCTGCCCACAGCTACAGATGTTTCAAATGCAGAGGATTAATATACTTTAAAAATATACATATTTGCCAAAAAAATGTCTTTTTTTATAATCCATGCAAATCCAAGCTGCTTTTTGTTAGTTTTTTCCTCCCTGTAGGAAATGTGTCCTCTGCATTTGACCTGTGCTGCAGTGTCACTGGGAGGAGTGGGACCATGTCTTGACCTTGGGCTGAGGTTGGTCAGAACTACTTTAGTCGGAGGAGAATCGAGAATCAAAACCTGTAACCTCACTGCGAGATGGGAGTGCTCACCACTCAGCCATTGTGCCTTGTATTAAAAAAACTATTTAACCAGGAGCAAAGAAGAGCAAAAATCAGTTTTTTGAGAGCTTCCTGACACCAAGGGAGGAACAGAATTACAGTGTCACGTCCACTTCATAATAGAAAATCAGAACTGCTTTGTTGGCCATATTGTCAAACTTCATTTGTGATATCTCACAACATCTAACATTGGCAAACAGAATAAATATGGACATGAGTTCTTTTTTCATTTTCTGTTCTTCAATTTAATAGCGGTCCCAAATCATCCACAGTCACATTACTGGAAAGCTTGGAGCGTGCAGCTGTTGTCATACCTTACAGGACAGTGAATAAATCCTCAGTGTTGTTCCAGGCCTCTTCTGGGCACCGCTCCTCCTCTCACAGTCAACATGTTTACATGCACACAGAACTTGGAGTGCACTAAACCACCAAATCCAAATGGTCTTTGCCCCAGAACCTGTCAGACCACTGTCCAAGTCTTCAGCAGATTGAAGAACTGAAGAGGTACGAACAGGGGCTACGACGTGTTCAGGAGCATCTAGTAATTTAGCATTAGCACTAAAACTTTGCAACTATAATTTTTTATACATACTTTAACCAAATGTTGGCAGCATTTCATTTAGGTTGATAACTAGGTTTTCAGATATTGCTAGAAAATTGCATTAAAGGTTCTTTGCTCTTAGAGCAGCACAAATATACACTGAAGCTCTGGAAGTTTCATTTTCACTTTAGCTGAACAAAGCAGCATGTGCTTGGTGGGGAGTAGTTTATCATTACCACTGATCTAAAACAAGTGAGTAAATGTGCAAACACATGTCTTTATATTTCCCTGGCTGTTTCTTACCTCTTGCAGTTGAATGCTTCTCCTCGTCTGCTCCTAATGTAAATTGGATTGTACTGTTACATGCAGCAGGTATTAGAGCACGTACCAGCTTCTCCAGATGTGTTTTTGGGATCTTTGAGCTTCAATTCATCACAATTCACAACACCGCAATTGCATTTAGAAAAAAAAAGGTTTAAATTTGATTTGGTCAGTTATCCGGTTTTCCTGGCGTGTGTGTAAACACTGAGCGTTGTTCCCAGGCCTCTGCTGGGCACTGCTCCTCTCCAAACACAACACAGGAGTGGACTTTCTCCTGTCTCTGGCCGTGCCCTGTGCTTTTCCTCATGTTGTGTGTCCTTGATGACAGCGCACCATTGATCTCCGTCAGTGTCTTCTCCACAACATTTGGATTTACGGCCGTGTCTCCCCCTCAGACCAGTGACACGTCGGATAAATCACTCCATTGGTTTTCCATGAATCCCACAAGAGCTGAGTGGAGCAGGGAGGCAGTGGTGGAAAGCAATGCGGTACACAATGTGGTACACAAGTTAAAGTTCTGTCATTTTTAGGTATCTGTATTTAAAGAACACATATGCATACACGTTTTTGCCATTTTAATGATGTTATATTCTCGTCTTTTTATTAAAAAACACCCGGAGTTGTACTTTGTTTGATTCACAACAATGCACAAATCCAAAATTGTTTTCCTTTGAGCTCTCAAAAATGCTCAGTTGGCATTTTGCCTGGATTGTTGTGTCATAGGTAAAAAATTCTGACCTCTTGTACAATTTTTAAGCCCATAAACCATCACCAGACTTATTCTGTGGCCAAACTGTATTAATAACAAACACATGGCTGTGTTAGCATAGCATCCACTGGAGATATTTGTTTATTCTCTAAATGTTAATTCCTGTTGTTGACAGGAGAGGGAGCTCTAATGCCCAAAGACCTCATTCATAAAGGATATTTTCCAAATACAGACATTATTTTAATTTCAAAAATGTGAAAAACGAATTTAGTGTAACCAGAAGCATGTTAAAGGAGAGTAAAGCCACAAAAATGTATAATGTGTAAAAGTACATTTTACAGTGGATATACAAGTAAACTTTTTACTTTGACTTTACTACATTTGAAAGCATGTATCTGTACTTTTTACTTCACTATTTTTTCTTAACTGGACTGAAAAGTAAAAGTACCTTTCTTATGATTTTAAGCTTTTCGTGATGTGAATTGTTTGGACTCCTGACAAAGAGTTTTAATTTTAACTAAAGATTTTGAGTTAAAGTCAAAGCTTTGAACATGCAAAAATTAACATACAACATAAAATTTACTTGGAAAAAATAAGAATTTGATCAGTATTGCTACTTTTGACCGAAACAGGATGTCGGAGCAGGGAGGAGGATGGAGCCTCCGAGCCAGGGCCAGTCGCCGGCAGTGGGAAATGTAGCGCCCAGAGGAAAGTCCAGCTCCATGGTCAGACTGTCAGAGTGAAAGATTTAGAATGGGGAAAGTATCATTGTCCAACCGCTGACCTCTGACTTTTGTAAACTTCCATTCTTTTCATTCAAGCAAAGATGACTGCATGTGAAACGTGTAGGCACATTCAGAAATGAGGTCTCCTGAAGCGCCCTACACCAGTATCGTCATTATTTACAGCTCTAAGCACAGAAGGCTCAGTCCCACAGCAAGAAGGTTTAATCTCGACTGAGAGCTTCGCTGTGTGCAGTCTGAACCTGTGCTTGGTCCAGATTCTTTAGTTTTCCAACCTCACCTGCAGTCGATTATAGAAATCACAATTCCCAATTAGTTAAATTATCAAATCGGTGTTATTATTTATATCAGTGTTGTTCTGATACCATTTTTTTTGTAAAAACTGATTTGATACCGATAATCTGCCAGTATAAAAAAATGATAGAATTCCTCTCTTCATTATAAAAAAAAATGTAATGGAAAAACAAAAAAACAAAAAAAAAAAGTGTAAAAAAAAAAAAGTGTATCTAGGGGGACTAGATTTTCAAAATAAAAAACTGGGACGTCCTTGGTTTGGGTTGGTTGGTAATGATAAAATTGTGAAACAAGGGCGTAATAACTGTTATGCACTAATGTGATTGAGTACAGTCACATTTTCTTTGTATTTTTGTCATTTTTAAACAGCTTTTCTTTATGTTACCACTTTATGTATGCTTCTCTTTACTGTTCAAAGGGATCAGATTGGTCAAAAATAGGGACACCTGGGACATTTTTTGTATAAAACTGGGACAAATCAGTGGTTTTGGATAAATCTGCTGGGACAGGGGACACAGAGCTCAAAACTGGGACTGACTGACTGATAAAAGTTTAAGCAGTTCACTTTGACTTGGTGCTCCTCAGTGATTTCACAACCTCTGACCTTTGACCTGTGGAGCATGTTTCCTCTTCTAACTCGTCTCCTGTCTCCTTTCTTACCTTTTTTCTTGCCTCCTTTCCCAGCTCTACCTCACACGTTCCTTCCACGTGCCTCTCCCCTCTCTTCACACACACTTTTTGCTTTACGGCCGCAGTAGCTTGATCTTAACAAGAACTCAATTACCTGCGAGAACCGAGCGCTACCTCTCCACACCATAAACCCGCTGTCAGCTCACAGTTGTGTTTTATTGCACTATTACACAAGCACATATACAAGGGTTGGCACGCTGCTGCTCGCTCCGCTCATGTTAATAAGGGGCTAAGATCACATGCGCTGCCCCAACACTGAGTCACCAGTCTGGGTTGGGACCTGACCGCCTCCCCCCCTCTCTCTTCCAGACACGAGCCGGCCCAGGAAGAACCAGGAGAGTGACGGAGTAGAGTACCACTTCATCGCCAAGCACCTTTTCGAGACCGACATCCACAATAACAAGTAAGGCTGAGGGTTTGAAGCCACATTCACACGTAGTTCCCAGGAAATTACACTGAACACTACGTTATAAGGCATCATAAAGACAGGAGACACAGTCATATTTCTCAAGTTTTATTCTAACCATTAAAAGTCCTAATATTAGGCAAAACTGTCTCATGTTGAGCTTGAAGCCATGTTCTTAGCTCATCAAAAACACACCATCAAAGCGCCTTGGTGTGCATTGGCCTTAATGTGTGAATAAAGCCAGAAAATTGCCAGTACCACTTGATTTCCTTGGTTACAAACTTTGGTTACAAGCATAAACTGTATAAAACGGTTACAGGAGCCAGTCATGATTGAGGTTGTTAAATGTGCCCCGCCCTTCTCATCGGTAAGCTCCCTTAACAACAAAACACACTAACTGTCAATCAAACCTGTTGCAAACACTAGCAGGAGTAGCTTAGTCCATTATTTATGTTCATATCTTGATTTAGGAACAAAATTGCGAACTAGAAATTTCAGGATCATGTAGAGCGGGTTAATATGAATGTTCTAAAAACAAAATGACGAGGCCACAGCAGCAGGTCCAGAGAGAGATGACAAAATCCTGAGTTGGAGCCATAGTCAGAAAGAGTTACAAGCGTGGTGTCCTTGGTTGCCAGCTTGGTTTACTGGTTACGAGGTTATATTTTGATATTGGATTAAAAGTGAAAAAATACATAGCACACTGATGGCTGATGTCCAAAAGCTTTTTAAAAAATATTTCAATAATGTTTTGGCAAAAAAGCCTTCATCAGATCACTTTTCCTGCTTTGAACCACAGTACACAAAATGGTTGCTAGCCCAGGTGCTCATATTCCCCACCAATGGATTGCCCACCAATGGATTTGAGGTCCCAAAGTGAGGTCCCCCAGTGAGAACAGCCCACTCTACAACAAGAAAAAACTCTTAGATAGTTACATAAAAATATTCTCCAAAAAATACAGAGATACAAAAATAGTTTGAAGATATCAAAAAAAGCATCTTAGGTCAAAATCAACATTAAGTCCATGAGGAGCAAGAGTCTTTAGTTGGTGAATCAAGAAATGCTTCTTTTTGTCAGGTGTATTTCAAGATTCCCGCCTCCAGTTTTACATCTTTAATGCCAATATATCTTAAGGAAGAGATAGGATGGTTGAAATCTACAAAATGTTTCTCTATTGGAACATAACCATGGAGCCAGGTTAAAGCTCTTTTAAGACTGCTGTGCATTGACCTTAAGTCTATCCCTGTATATTCCCGATATTTTGGCGATCCTGATCAAAAATGCAATTGAAATCAGTTCTGGCTTCGTTCACACAGGATGCAAAACTCAGGTAAAGTCCCGGGTCTGCTGGATGTGTGAATGGGTCTCACAGTGATCCAGCCCGGAGCGCAGTGTGACTCTGATTCTGATTCAGAACACATAAAAAATAATGTGCTTGTTATGAGGACGAGGGGAGAGAAGAGCGATGGAAAGATGATCTCACTGTCTGCTGGAGGACGAGGTTGTATTTTCTCTTGTACATCCTGGTCCTTTGTAGTGGACTGGCATCATTCACATGTAACAGGCCACAGCAGAATGTGGCGTCAGTGTGCAAAAGGATGAGCGCTCTGCTGATAGGAAAACCCTGTAGGAGAGGAGAGGGGTTTGGCAGCGCATGAAGAACGTGAGAATATACTGGCTTACTGAGATATTTAACGCACCTAGAAGCAATATTTCTTTAAAAGTATACAATGTCTATTTCTAAAGATATAGAAGGTTTTTATATTCTTCTTTTGGATCCCACATGCAAGTTTAGTCATTTCTGATTATATCTTTCTGAAAAGTTAGGATAGTAATCATTCTAAAGTAGTTCATGCAGACTTTCTTGGTTTGAGTGCAGAAAAAGCCTGCAGGTAAATTGTTGAATATTTTTGGATTGATGCCTGAAGAAAATTCAAGTTTAGAAGCAGAAACATACAGTTTAATAGAAAGACTGGTCAGGGAGGGTCAGCAGGTTGGTGTTTGGTGCTGCAGGATGAAGTGGAAGGTCAGGTTGGTGGCGTTCTTCACAGACCTTTTAGTTTCATAGGTGAACTGCAGGGGGTCCACGAGCGGGAGGTGATGGACTTGAGGTGGGACAGAACCATTCAAAAGCCTTCATGACTACAGGTGTTATAAAGTCCGAGGCTTCTATGGGACAGGAACAATGATGGATGTCTTGAAACATGCGGGACATGGGTTGACTTCAGGGAGGTGTTGGTAAAGACTAGGGCTTCACCAATCCAGCTGTTTCAGTTCTGATGCAATATCAATATTTTGAAGTGAAGGATCAGTCAATACCCGATATGATCCAATACCAATGCAGGGATGGAAAATGGAACTTATGTTAATGTTGTGCACAATAGAATCACAAGATTAGCCATCAGCCAACACCTAAGCAGAACCATGAGCCCTTGTATTGATCTAGTGTGTTTTTTTCTTGAGCTTTCAGACGATCTTTGGCTGCGTTTGCTTATGTGTGCATTGTGTCACTCTGCTAAATGATGAACATGAGCCATACACATAAATGTAGAACACCCCCAGCTTTGCCATGATGTCATGGCAAAGTTATCTTTTTATTGTTTGGTTTGCACAACTTATGATTTGCATAACAACAGTTCATGTGTAGAGTTATATTTATGACATTACACAGCACCAGGAGTATGTTGGTGTTCTGCTTGACCTCAGCGCTCCGACAGTGTGAGCGTCAGAGGAGCTCAGGCCACATCTGTAGCATACCTCCAGACAGCGCCTCTGCTCTGTGCTCCTGCATGGGCCTCCTCCTCCCGGGGCCCGGCGCTCCGGTCCAGCCTCACCCCGGCCTCCTCCTCTTCTGTGGCTGCTCCGTCTCTCTGTGGTAATGCTCTGGGGATGATGGATGCCTCTGCTGCTCTCACACGAGCTCTGGGCTGATGTACATGAGGTCACGCACACACTGGCTCCGGACGCTCAGCAGGCCACAGCACAGAGACTTTTACACAACTTAACATCCTGCACAAGAGTTCACAATCTGGGGATGTAAGAATATCCATATGTTACTGGACACTTTTTTCAAGCATTAAAAAAACCAAAAACCATGCAGTGCAAACAAGCACATACAAGAACTTTTGGTATGTTGGGTACAACATACAAGGAATTACTGACATCACAACATTTGCCTGGCAAATCCAACATGATCTCCCTCTGTATTTTGTGCAGAGATTGTACAGATGCTCACTGATTCTACAGAGGTCCACAGTTTCTTTCCCAATAACGATGGATTATGCATGTCTCTGATTTGCTAATGTATCTGTTATTTATGCATATCTGAAAACTGGATTCACCAGTGACCAGACTCACATCTTTGTAAAGTATTGAAGAAATGTGTGTTCTCGATCACAGGCAAAATTTAGTGCTTCACTCGTTGATTCTATAGAAATCTGATGTTTTTCAGTCCCCTGTGATATTTTTTCCTTTCTTTTTTCCTCATAAGCAGCGATATTTGTTTTGATATAAATGGACCATTGATTGGCTAATTCTTTTGTGAATTGCACCTTCTGAGATTCACTGGTGAGCAGACCCACACATGAATTGTCAAATAATTAATGAAACATACTCAATTTCATGCTAAAATTGTATGTTTCATATGTCATAGATGAGTTGAAATGGACATGATCTTTATCAACGGTCTGCTTGACCTTAATTCGTTGGAGTCATGGAGGAGTTCTAGTTTGATTTTATTTCATTGGTCTGTCATTGTCCTTCTGTGTCCTTCTTTAGCAGTGAGCTCATGACACAGTGTTGCAGAGCGCTCGTCTGCAGAGGATGGGCATCAGGAGTAGGGGATGTCCGCCGCTCCGTGCTGTGGTGCAGGTCCCAGGCATGCCATGTTTTGGTGGAGTCGGAGGGGCGAGCGAGGAGCTGTGATGTGGTTCTGCGTGGGACAGTCTAATTACAAGGCAGAGAGGAGAGAAAGGAGAGCCGAGGAGAGAGAGAAGAGAAGAGGGAGAGGAGAGGAGGGAGAAGAGAGAGAGGCTTGTTTGTGTTGGGTCTGGTCGTCTGCAGTAGGAACAATGCACAAACATCATTGAAAGCTCTGCAGGGCTCACACCACAACATGTGTTTAACCCGGACTACTTTCCCAAGGGAAGTCGGACAGACTGCTGTCCACTCCACTGGACTGCAGTCTGTCACAGGAGATGAGGAGTTTAAATTGATTTAGAAAGAACTGTTTTAAGTCATGTTTGTAAGATTTACTCAGTGGCCTGGTAGCGGTGAATAGAGCCGTCAGCGGAAAGTTGGAAATTGATTTCAGTTTCAGTCAGTCCTGCTGTTTTATCCTTGGGCAAGACTCCTCACACCTTTAAATATGAATGTTCTTTATCTCCCAGAAAGGCTTGGGATGATATAAAAAACGAAAAAAAGTCTAGTTTTTTATGTTCCTGGGTTTGTTTCCTAGACACACTCCAGTTTCTCCCATTAACCCAGAACACCAGTGTGTTGTACACTAACCTCCACTGCTAGCAATGTACAGTATATTCTTGTGCTCTTGAGCATCACAACCAACTGTTTGATCCTTAACAGAGAGGCCAATGCACAGAATGTCCACCATGTTTCTGTTGTAGCTCTTAAAACTGTATGTGTAGGATTTTGATTTTGATGTGTCCTCAGATATCAGGTTAAATCAAATATAACTTATTTTTTTCAAATATACATTTCTAAAATCATTAGACACAATGTCGGTCCATTTTTTTATGTTATAATTTGGTGTTTTGGTTCAAGATGATCCAATCAGAAAGCCTCACATGACGCTCTTGTTTTTTGTTGCCAGTCTCAATGCTGAAATCCAGTAGAACCTAAAGAACCTTTTTTCTTTTTTCAAACCATAAGAGCCTAGGCCATATACAGATCCTTTAAATTGACCTTAGTCTTAATAAGAAGCATGTATTGCTCCTTCAGAAGTGTGTTTACTGCTAAATAGACCATTAGAACTTTTTTTTCTCATTTTTTTGAAGCCCTTTTTTGCATCTTCTACCATCACCACTTACGGTCTAATGTTTCTAGTGGCGGATAAAAACTCCATGTGCTAAACTCTGCAATTGAGCAATCACTAATCCCTAGGTGTGCCTTTAAAACTGGCCACAGAAAAGCCCTTAAATCATTTTCCCTAACCAAATCCAGCTTTCATAAAGATTTGTCTCCCATTTACAGAGCCGTCCTAACATGGCCAATTACCATAAAGCTGCCGTACATAGCATTAGCCTGTCTGACACTGGTCTTGTAGCATGCTGCCTTATAACCACCAGAATTCTTTCCACTCCTCACGGCGCTCACCAGCACTTTTTCCCCCCGTGTTGTGTCCCAAAAAGCGTTCCTATTAGCGTCCCGGAGGCGGAGTGGTGCGAACGAGCAGATGATGTGTGGAAAAGAGTGAGTGCGCTGCAGAGGGGCTAACAGGTGGGAGGGGCCAAGTGCCGCTCATTATGTCGGATACTCGGAAGTGTGTGAAGGGGCCACGTCCAGATCTGCCACTGGTGCGGGGAGTCTGTTTTTACGAATCATTTAAAGGTTTATAGAGGAGATAAATGCAGCAACTGTAGTAGAAACGCCTCCTCCCTCCCCCTGCTAGAAATCATGTTTGTTTACAGCTGCTGCGCATTCAGAATTGCTGAATGAAATGCTGTTGAAGTTACCTGTCTTGAACTAATTTAGCGGTCAACAAGTCAGTCTGCTTCAGTGCTCGCCATCGCTGGAAGGAATCTCCTAGAATCACCTTAGTTTGGCTTCGCTCCTTTCCCTCACCATGTACACAGATGATGGATTTTTTTTTTGGTCATCATAATAACAAGACTGTTCCATCTGTATAATGCTATTTTGAACTTTAGTTGAAAATTTGAAACAAAAAAACCCTTCATACAGCCTTTAATCATCTCCAGCTCCAAGGTTTGCGGTTCAATAATAATGAACACGTGCTGGACCAGAGGTGTTCCGAGCTTGTCCCACTGAGAGGAGGCCCCAGGGAAGACCCAGGACATGCTGAGGGCCCTTGGGATCCCCTCAGAGGAGCTGGAGCAGGTGTCTGGAGTGAGGGTAGTCTGGTCCCTGCTTAGGCTGTGGAAGAATGGATGAATGGAGAATGGATGGACTGACCTTTACCAGTGGAGTGAATGAAAAATCTAATGTAACATGCTTGAAAAACAAGGTGAAACCCAAAATATGAATGTTTCAGGGACAGATGCACGATACCAATGTCAGTATTGTGTATCTCTCAATACCAGGGGACTGTGCTCCTGTACTCGTCATGTGGTGCCGATACCAAAAACTTATCCCACTATAACAGCACTGGGACTTGTTTGGCGAATTGTGAGGAGTTGACTATGAAGAATGTACAATTTTAATCAGATGTGTCTGTCACAGGAAGTTATTGCAAACTTAATGATTGAATAGATCTGGATCTAAACTTTGAAATATTCTAACATGTCCATACTGGCGAAAGTGTGGCTATGTTAAAAGTAAGATAAGAATAGTTATGCTAAAGGTAGCCCCTGGGCAATTAGCACAGGGCGTTAGTAGTAATCATTAAAGGTCTAAATAATAATGGAATTATAGCTGTGATTTTTGTAGAATTGTCAGACAGTGAAAAAGTTGGCTATATAATAAGCCATTGAGATGAATGAAATATACTGCTCTGTACGTGTGCTGTAAAAATAATGCCTGGAATCAGCATCAGTATTGTGCGTGTGTCTACACGTGCACAAAATGAAGTACTTGAATTGGTTTCGGAAAAAGTGGTATGGGTACGTCACTAGCTGCAAATAGTCCTGATTTGTGTACATGGATCAATCCATGTAATAATTGTTAATCATTTGTCTTGTCTCAGGTTTATCGAGTATGGAGAGTACAAGGGAAACTACTACGGGACCAGCCTGGACTCCATCCGCTCCATCCTGGCCAAGAACAAAGTGTGCCTCATCGACATCCAGCCCCATGTAAGTCCCAGCACCAGCTCCAGTTATGGCTGCAAATATGGAGAAGACGTCTTTTTACTCATTTACTATCATACTTTACACAGACATTATTAAATTACTATTTTAATATTTGATCACAGTTGTGATTTTATCACAACTCCTGTACACTCTGTATTTTTCTGTGACCTTTCCAGTATCATTGATCTGACAGTTCACACTTCACTGTGATTGGCTAAATGCAGCTGTCACTCACTCAGAGCCTCACAGAAGCTAAGCAATGAGTGGAGTAGATGGGAAAAAATATATATTTTTGAGTGTGGAGCTACATTAAAGATGTATTATGTAACTTTCTCATGGAGGGTTATTGCTTTTCCTGCAATGTTCCACAGTACAGCATTCAACATATCCATCTCCGTGGAAAAAAGTTGACATCACCAGGCCAGGTGACGAGTCAGATTTCTGGACGGCCACACATTTGAACATTTCAAGAAAACCAATAATATCACATCAGAGAAGAATATGTTTGGTTCTGGCTGGAGGTGTGGTGGAGGGCGTGATCTCTGAGTATAAAATATACACCGAGATCACTGTGGATTTGTGCAGCTCTATTGACATATTCTCAAAGCCAGTCCCTGATTTCTTGGACTGCATCAGTGTTTATTATGGTTAGCCTGCTCTCCTTCTATACGTTTCTATTTACCACTGTCTCGCACAGTTCTATTCAGGAGGCCTTGGCTGCTTGAGTTACCCAAGCGCCTCAGAGGGGGCTGTTTTGAAGCAGCAATTACGGCTAATTTCCTCTATTTGAAGATTTCCTCTTTGGCTTATGTGTCTTGGGTGGTGGCGGCCATTCAGCCTCGTCTCAAACGACCGGTGGCTTGTCGCTAAGCCCCAACAAAGCTGCAAGCTGCGTTCCCCCAGCACCGGCCCCAGCACCGGCCCCAGCGCCGGCCCCAGCACCGGCCCCAGCACCGGCCCCAACACCGGCCCCAGCTCTGGTCTCTGCTCTGGTCTCTACTCTGGTCCCTGCTCTTGTGCTTGCTCTGGTCACTGCTCTGGTCACTGCTCTGGTC
>JACN01015248.1:0-13505 GCA_000787155.1 Scartelaos histophorus
ATAAAGTTTGATTTGATTTGATTTGACAAAGCGTATCACCATGAATTTCCCTCTTAAATAATCAAATAAACATATGTAACAATATATTACTTAAGTTTTTATTAAATAAATGATTAGCTAGCATGTCCAAAAAGGGGCATCATAATACACAGTCAATGAGAACATGTGGGTGCTAGCTTAGCAAGAAGATAACCAAGAAGGGGTGATTCAGCAAAAATAAAAGTACTTCAACCACGGTTCTCTCACCTCTAAACAGGAGTTTTAACCATATTAAAACATAACTTAAACATTTGTCATTTTCAAGGTATACCTTTTTCTTTGTTTTTCACCAACATGTGAGAGAAAAGGGACATGCTCTGTGCGTGTGTATCAATCAGCAAAGTTGAGCTAACTGCGCACTACTACTTTCTGTTTCCCGTCAAAATAAACTGCCGGTTTTCAAAATAAAACCAAGTACATATGAAAACGTGAAATAAAACAGTCTTTCAATATAAATAAAATATTAATTGGCCTCTAACCAAGCGGATTACATGTAAAAATATTCAGAGTCGTTTTTAACCCAAAAAGGGTTATTTTAACTATTTGAAAGTGAAATGGGGGCTTGAGTTGAGGTTATTTGCCAGAGTTGATAGGGATGAAGTTAAGTTTGACTTCCCTTAGTGTTAATTCAACTTCTCTTTGTGTTAATTCAACTTCTGTTGATGTTAATTTGGCACCTTCTTTTTTTTTGTTGTCTCTGATTTAGACTTAGACAGACTTTATTGATCCACAAGGGAAATCATTTGGACACAGCTGCTCACACATCACAATATAATATAATAACAAAGTAAAAAAAAAATGGTAATAATAAATTCTAAATAAGTAGCAAAAATATAGCAGGCGTCAAATAAAGGTCAAAATAAAATAGAAAAATAATCAATAAAATATTCATATAGATTGCAAATGGTGGGATCAGAAAACTGAACAAGTAGCCTATAAAATAATGTGCACATTTTTGTAAATCAAAAATAAGACAGAAAACTATGCAAAGGAAAAGCACATCCACTTCTGGGTTTTATGATGATGAAAATAATCTTCACGAACAGAGGTGGGTAATACTGTACTCAGTTACATTTACGTCAGTGACTTTTCAATGAAATTGTACTTCTCCAAGTGGTTTTCTAGCAGCACCACTTTTACTCTATTTTCTTGAGTAAAAGTTGTGCTTCCTCTTCCCACTGTGAGTGACACATGTTTAATGTGACAATATGAAATGATCTGAACATTTGTGTTTCTTGCAGCTCCTTCAGATCTGATTTTGTGTCTGTTCTTTAAAAATACCGATTTTGTGTATTCTTTCATGTCTTGTCTTTCAAATTACATTCTCTTCAAATTTTAAATCAGATGTCACGTCCCAACAGTTCTCTTTAAAAGTGCACTATGTAACATTTTGTTTGGGGATCTGTCACCTGCTGATATGCCATTGCTATGCTTCAAATGTTCCACACTGACATTAAACAGCTCTACTTTACATTTATTTAATTTGCGGTGGTTTTATAGCTCAAAAATACCTTGAAAAACAGACATTCTGACTATGAGTGGGGTTGCCTCTCCATAGATCTGACTTATAACTTGGTCTGATTTGGTCTCCATGAAGATAGAAAGATTTAATGCCATACTCTGAAAGATTTGAGACAAAGAAATAATATCACCATGGAGAAAAGCACATGGCAGACCCCTCCACCTTTGTACTTCTACTTTTTTGGGTTTTGTTTAACACCTCTGAGTAAGAATTCAAAACTAAATAAATGTTTTGGAGAGTGAAACGTTCTCTAAATGTCCCCATTAACCGGAAGCTGAAACCTGAACAGAGCGTGTGAGAAAGAACACAAAGGCCACATGTAAACAGAGACCACAGTGTGAACAGTGAGTGTGCATGCTCTGTACGACTTACAGATCGTGTACAAGATGTACAAAGCCTAACATGAACTGTGAAAATCACAGTTTAAAGAAGGGCCGTTTGGACTGACTTCATCTGAAATCAAATGGCGTCATCTAGAGGCCAACACGAGAAGCACCGTGTGAAGTGAACAATGTGAACTCACAGAAAACGTCCAGAACCTGTACATTTTGGAAGGGAAAGAACATCTGCAGGATGAAATAAATACAAAACAAAGTCACCTGTGTTGTGCTTTGGTCTGTCACTATTACTCACCAACCCGACTAAACCTGCACACATGCCGACTGACTAATGCCTTTATCTATACTATAGCACTGATAATATCATATGCCACATATGGCAGACAGGTGGAGTTGGCTTAGTAACACGGAGGAGCACAGAGTTGTTTCAGTGGAGTAAACATGAATCACCTGCTCTGATATGAGCTCCACACCACTTTATGTCAAATGTAAAAGTCAAACAGTAAAGTGTCTTACACTGTCCCATGTGAGCGGTGTTTGTGTGAGACTTCATCGTATGTCCTAAAGTCAGTGCTGTGGCTCGTTTTATTCTGGTTTTATTTGTCCAGAAGAAAGGCTCTTTGAACGCACCACTATCCCCGGCGCGCTCACGCCAAACTGCGCGTTCAGTGACCCTCTGCGCGTTCACGCATACTGTGCGCGTTCACACAGCGCTCTGCTCGTCCCAGTCACGTGACAACTGCTAACCACGCCTGCGCACAGAAATACAAGATGGCGGAGAGTGCGGAACTGAAGGTAAGGCGCAGCCTAAAATCATTCTAAATGTACCCGGTGGTGGGGCGGTAGAAAGCCCGTGCACTGCAGGATGGTGTCGGTACAGTGTGCCGCTGCACAGAGCCTGTCAGAGCCCCTGCTCATAGGGCTCAGAGCGCAGTGGGGAGTCTGAGGAGCCGTGAGCGCCAAAGCCTCCGTGAGCATGTTTATGTTGATATTGAGACGCGCGGCGGAGCTCCGTTTGCCTCCATCTGCCGCCTGCTCCTCGGGGGCTCTCGGCTCCTCAAACTCCTCACCTGTTTAAAGTGAGCACGGTTTTTCCGTGTGCAGTGTGCGGGAGATGTGTGCACTGTGGGGAGGGTGGCTGTAGAAAAAAAACCCCTGTAAAAATATGGACTGATGGCGACAGTGTCCAGACTGTGCGGCGCGCGGTGCGTTGGCTGCACATGACAGCGCGGCAGTGCGCGCCACATGCACATGTGCTGCTGTTTTATTTAAACAGAAATGCACTCGACCCACATCCGTCCCACATCCGTCCCACAAGCCCTGCCCGGAGCGGTCTGGCTGTGGCTGGACCTGTTGCTAGGCGCGCGGCCCCAGAGCGGGAGAGTGGAGGATGAAAACCCGGTACAGGGCGATGTGAGCGGCTTATGAGCCTTATGTCTCCTCTGTGTCACGGTCATGTTCAGTGCATCCTCTCGGAGACGGTCTGTTCGCTTGTGTGCGTGTGCGTGCGTTCTAACGGTGCACATTTGTACAGTTGAGTGTGAGCGCGGTTGGAACCAGCTGCAGCTATTGATCCTAATCTTGGACTATTTTTAGCTCCGACCACGTCTTTGGATCTATAAGCCTCCGCCGGGCGAAGCTCAAACTCCGCTTTAGCGCTCAGAATGTGAAGAGGTAGGAGCAGCTTTCATGTGGGTTTGCTCAGGTGCACGACACCGAACATCTTTTCGAATATTCTATATGGCATGATAGTGTCACTAAACTCATGTGTCCATGTGTGAGGCACAGCTGAGCTTAAGTGGGGCCAATTGCAGCCTGACGCTTTTAATTGAGCAGTGTCACCTCAGGGGCTCCAGGGGTACAGAGTGGACAGTACTATCTCCACACACGTGTGTTATCAGGGATGTGCACATGCTCAGTTTTATCAGAGGAAGTATGCACTAATATGCATACAGTACTGTATTCTGGTATTCTACCCATGTTTAAAGGGCTACTTTCTTAGATACACTGCATTTGGTTTGCTTTTACAGTGTTTGCTCTTCCTCTTGAAGGTGGTGCTGAAGTCCTTGTGTTGTATAGATGGCCATGCATGCAGGATCTCCAGTTATAACACATATCTGTTGTGTGGATTGTTCTGTATAGTGTCTCCCATCCAAGTCTTAACCAGACCCAGCCCTGCTTAGCTTCAGAGATCTGGTGAGATCAGGCTTTGACAAGGAGCTTTGGTCACGGTCTATCATGGTATAGTATTTGTGAGAATAGAATTTATGATCAGTGTGATGGATTCTTTAGCTCTTGAATTAGATGAGACAGCCCAGTGTTGAGAGAGTATTACACGTGTGTGTGTGTGTGTGTGTGTGTGTGTGTGTGCGTGTGCGTGCGCGTGTGTGTGCGCGTGTCCGTGTGTGTTATGTGGGTTTCAGATGACATCACAGCATTGCACTGGTAGTAACATTTAATACAGGTGGAAGGCTGAAAAAATGTATCTTGTTCAAATGCAGGTTTGTTTTGTAATACAGTGACTTCTTGGATCTAGTCACTAACGGAAATGATCAGGTTCAATATTTGTGAATTTACCTTTTTGTTCATGGCAAAGTACAAAGTGATCAATAGAGAAATCTCTGTCCCCATCTGGGATTATGGCATCAGCACAGTCTTGAGTGTGGAACCCACCAATAGGAGCATTTCCTGATGCTAACACACCTGCTTAAGCACAAACCTTTATTTTGATTAGAAGTGGGGCAAGGCACATCTCACAAGGCAAGTCGTGGTAATAAGTGTAAGAGGAAAAAATAGGTTTAGATAATAATAAATATAAAAATAAATAGGGCTCGATGAAAAGCAAATCCCAACCAGAGGGTAAGCAGTAACAAACCTAATTCTGCCATTGTGCCTTTGGGCAAGACATTCCCCCAAACATAGTAATTGCACTGAGACATCCAACCTGCAGATAGAGAACACATTGGCATTCTCAGTATATGGACAGACCAGGCCTCATGTGAAGCTCAAAACCTCCAGAATTCCCTCCCCGAGCTGCAGAGGCTGCACTAGCACTGATTTAAGATTGGCTACAGGCGCTGGGGTTTAGTTCAATTTCAGCATTGAAACCGACAACCCAAATGCGACACTCGTGATTTGAACATGTTCTGGGAACACAGTGAGCAGTGTGTCTCTACTCTGGCGTTACAGAAAATGTTGTAGTTTTTGATAGTAGTAGTAGTCTGATTGCTGTACGTGCATCATGTACACATACATATACACATACACACATGTGCATGTGTACATCTGTACGTGTTCAGCTCTGCACAAGTGGCCTTGGGACGTTCAGTAAAACCTGAGAGATTTGAGCCTGAGCTGTGGCCCCACATCCAGTGTAATCCCCCAGTGTGGATAATCCCTTTAGGCCTCACCCGCAGGACCCTCCCAGGGACCCCACGGGAGGGCCTCTGAACCTTAAAGAAGGGCATCTGAACCTTAAGGAAGGGCATCTGAACCATAAGGAAGGGAATCTAGCAAAGGCTGCAGTGTGTCAAGTGTGTAAGAATTGCCTACTTTTCACGTGCTGTGCAGTGTGCATGTTTTGTGTGTTTTGTGTTGACAAGGTAAACTGGAGCCACAGGATACTCACTTTTAGGGCTGTTATTATCAGGTCACAAAGACTTTAATTATTTCACAAGTGTGCCCTCTGTAAACAATATGATGTCCTGTTATACTAAACTCATGACGTAGTTTTCAGACCTCTTTTTTGAAATGTGCGGAATTCTTTATTTAGTAGTTCCATATTTTGCGAATTCTGTCACAGAAGGGCATATCAACTTTGCGGAAGGGCATCTGGGAAAGACAAAGGGTGAACCTCGGAAGGGCATCTGAGCGGGGCATCAAGGCTAAATCATGGTTAGCTGCTGCTCCTAATGGTGATATGTAGGGTGCTGTTTTTATGGGTGACCTTGTGATAAGACTGCTAAGATTGTGCTCAGAATTGTCAGGAGCAGTGGGTCAAACATCCAAATTGAGAACTCCACTCCTGGACCTGCTTTAGTCAAAATTCTTTACAGAAATCGCAAAACAGCATATTAGCTCTATCAATTTGGCATTAACATCATATATTACGCAAAACTAACTGTAATGAAACAAAAATCATGAATGTTTCAGGAATGGTTTTGATGAGAAAACATTATAAATCAAATATTGATAATTTGCATAATACAGGCTATTTAATTCTGTATATACACCACGTTCCAAAATATTATGCAAATAGTGTTTAAATGTCATAAAGGTAAAATGTTTTGTTTTCCAGTAAAACTCCTAAGCCAATGAGTTTGGCTGGTGAGTCCAATTAAAAGAAAAACTTCTTAAGAAGGACATTCCACATTATTAAGCAGAGCACAATTTTCAATCAATATGGGAAAGAAAAAGAATAGCCTCTACTGCTGAAAAGTGTGAAACAGTTGAATACCTATGATAAGGTATAAAAACCTTAGCTATTTCACAAAAGTCTGATCATCGCACTATTAAGAGATTTGTAGCTGATTCAGAGCTCACATGGATTCATGCAGTTAAAGGCACAATGAGGAAGGTTTCTGCCAGACAAATACATAAGATTAAGAGAGCAGCTGCTAAAATGCCATAACAAAGCAGCAAACAGGTATTTGAAGGTGCTTGTGCCTCTGAAGTCCTGCAAAAATCAAGGTGTAGGATCCTCCAGAGGCTTCAGTTCTGCAGAAACCTTCTACTGGGCCACCCTTAAACATTCTCACAAGCAGAAATGGACCCAGTGGGCCCAGAAATACATGAAGACTCATTTTCAATCAGTGACCCAGTGGCCAGAAATACATGAAGACTCATTTTCAATCAGTCTTGTTCACTGATGAGTGCTGTGCAGCCCTGGATGGTCCAGATGGATTGAGGTGGATGGTTGGTGGACAGCACCATGGCCCAACAAGGCTGCGATGTCGGCAAGGAGGTGGTGCAGTCAAGTTTTGGGTCAGAATCGTGGGGAGAGAGCTGTGAGCCCCTTTAGGGTCCCTGAAGGTGTAAAAAAATGACCTCTGTAAAGTATGATCCATAGTACAAAAAGAAAAACTGTGCTTTCCAAAACAAAAAAACATCTTCATGCATGACAATGTTCCATCTCATGCTGCGAGGAATCCCTCTGCATCATTGCAGATGCAGAGGGATGCTATGGGGATAAAAGAAGAGAAACTCATGATGTAGCCCCATCATCCCCTGACCTCAGCCCTACTGAGAACATTTAGAGCCCCTCAAGCCAAAGTTCTAAGAGGGCTGAAAGCAGTTCACATCCAAATAGCAGCTCTGGGAGACTGTTCTGACATCTGCAAAGAAATTCAAGCAGAAACTCTCCACAAACTCACAAGGTCAATGGATGGAAGACTTGTGAAGCTCTGATAGGAGCTCCTATGTTCAGATGGAACTTGACCTGTTCAGATGTTTGGATTGGAATAACCTTTGATTTCAGTAATATGCTAATGCTTCAAATTGAAAAAGTAAACTAATGAGCATTTTCAGTTCTTTACAACAATAACATGGTTTGAAACTCTGTTGTGCAAAAAAAACAAACAAAAAAAAAAAAAACTTCTCATTTGGAGTTTTGTTCAATAATATTCAAATTCTACTCTATTTATATGGACACTGTCCATATATATGGACATATTTATATGGACACTGGCAAAATCAGAGAATTTTTTTTTTAGGATAATAATTTGGAATGCAGTGTAAATTGGAATTTCAAATTCTACTCAGACGCTAAGCAAAAGCAATACCAATTTTAAAGATACCAATTTTAATATTTTCTTTTATATTAAAATTACTGGGTAAAAATGAACCTTCTGGAACTCAAACACATGAGCTCTGTGTGAAGCTGAGACTCTGTAGTTTTGTCTCTGTCATCAGAAGTGTCTGATGATCTCTCATTCAAAGATCTGCACAGTGTTTGGTAAATAAAAGTTTCAGCAGAGCTGGTGTCTGCAGGGATAGTCTGACAGTAGATTGATTATTTATAATTAGGCTTAAAAAGTCCAGGTGTAAATACATATTTTGTGTGAATTTTAGGGATATTTTTAAGTTGAAGACAAACTTATCCTGATTCTTTCCAAAATGTTGGATTTCACTTTTTGCTTGTGCATATCAGTTGGTCGACTGAAAGGGGGCGTGGTGTGACAT
This sequence comes from Scartelaos histophorus, assembly GCA_000787155.1. Taxonomy (NCBI): domain Eukaryota; kingdom Metazoa; phylum Chordata; class Actinopteri; order Gobiiformes; family Gobiidae; genus Scartelaos; species Scartelaos histophorus. The sequence continues at coordinate 8,080 of JACN01015248.1, forward strand.
GACCAACAGAGATATAGTTTTTTTTGTTGACTATAAGGTGCATCTAAAATCATTACATTTTCTCAAATCAACAGTGCGCCTTATGTATGACCTTTGGTTGCATTTACTAACCTCGAACCGATTTTATGTTGTACACATTATGGCTAATACGCGGGTTATAACCCAAGTTATACCATGAGTTATAACCGGTGCCTGCGTTAAGGGTAGTTCCCTGACTAATTAGAATATTCCCACAGTATCCTTGTTTTCGTTGATCTCGTTGCCTACACACATGTACACACAGGCTGTAGCTCACCATAGTAGCTCTGGAAATACTAGACGCTATTTTATTATATTTTAATATTGGACTCGGATACAAAGAAAGCCTCGATGCATTTGCATCCCAACATGGCTTTATTATAAGCCTGAGACACCTCAAGAGAGTCCTGAGAGAGAATGGGCTTCGCCGTCGTAGTTTTTCTGACCTATAGTCTGACAACTGTAAATCAGCTAACTTAATATCCCAGGTCGCCTCCACGGGTACCGCTGGATGCACGCAAAGTGCCTCCTTCCTTCTGCATGATTCGCACAAGTTTGTATTGCGCATGTCATTCCCAGTTCCACACTATGGAAAGTGAGGGAATGTGTTCTAACGTGCTCCCACGCTTGGATATAAATCACGTTTTAAGACGTTCCTTCACTTTTAATAACTCGTCCGCACGCCTTAACGCAAAGCGTGGGCACGGGTTATAACTTATTCGCTTATTGCGCCTTATAATCCGATTCGCCTTATGTGTGGACAATGACAGCAATTGACGTATTATTTGATACTGCGCCTTATAATCTGGTGCGCTTTATAGCCCGAAAAATACGGTACTTGTTTCAGTATTGATTTTGTTTGAGTGTTGATTAGGGTGTCAGGCCCTTGAGCTAGAGGTGGGGTTTACTTGTGGGGGTTTACAGGTGGAGCTGGTTGGGCTTTACAGGTGGAGACAGTGTATTTGTGGAGCAGGTTAATCCGTGATGACACAGGCTTGCTCGGCTGCTGTCTGTGCTGCTTCTCTGATGCTGTCTGCACATAATGAGAGGCCACGGACAGACTCACTGTACACACTCTAAATATATGTGGAAGGCTGGAATAGGCTCAGCAAATAATGATTATGGTTTAGCACCAGTCTTCTCATTACTGCTGCTTTACAATGTATTCTGCAGCTTCATGCGTACATCTACACTGCAAATTTCTCTGATCTGGCCAAGATTTTCAAACTTCTGTCAGGTTATTCATCTTACTTACTAGTTCTGAGACTGTTTAATTCAAGTCTAGAGGGAGTTTATTTTAAAATGATCTGTCCATGCAGCACGATAATTTCACTACTTTCAAGTCATTTTCTGATAGAAGTGTTTATATTCAATTTATATAATTTATATTAAACTTTTTTACAGTGTGCAGAGGTATCTTTTCATCTGATTTATCTGAAAAAAAGGTTTCTCTCAGCAAATCACAAAGGCTGCAAATATTTCTTCAACCATCATTTCACTGCAAACAAAAAATATTCCTTTTAAATGCCCGTTAAATGCTCCTGTATGTCTTTAAAATGTGAACAGATTCTAAACATAAATCACATATCAAATCCTAATCCTAATACCCATCACCATCAGAAACATCTTGTACCAAAATGGTGCAGTTTGAGCCTACATCTAACTGTACATGTCCGTAAGTTTTTCCTGACATATTTTTCCTTCTCCTCTCTGACTGGAGTGTGAATCGACTCTCAAAGATCCAAATAGCACATGTGGAGAAGTCTGAACATACTCTGAAACCTGCTGCATGTAACAGCACAGTCTGATTTATATTAGGAGCAGACCAGGAGAGGCATTCAAGTGCACAAAGTAAAGAACAGCCAGGCAAATACTAGACATGTGGTTTAAGATGTCATAAAAGTAGGGCTGTGGAAAAAAAATTTAACATCGATAATTGCAATCTCAACTTTAGTCCATCTCAGTAATAAGGCATGCACATTTTAATGGACAGGACAGCCAGTCGTGTGGCAATGAACACCTGGTGCTGATGAGGAGTTCCGCTCTTGTTTAGGAAAAAGCTACAGCGCGTCTCTGTTTCCTCACGAGTCATCACGTTTCACAAGTTTTGACTTAACTGCACAATTTTACTAAGAGTTCAGTGTCTCCTTGTCTCTGGCTTTGTGTTCCCCTTCCCTCTCTCATCCAGCTCCTCACCTTTCTTCTTCTGCTTCTGATCATTCTTAATTTAAGTCTCATCATTTATGAGTGAAATTTAAGTCCTGATGTAGCGCATGGACATTGCACAGGTTTGTGTTGATAGCGGTAAAGCGCCCATGCACATGTTTCTGCTGCTAACAGGAATACAGACATGCTTTTAGGTTTAATATATTGTACAAACACATTCGGAAATTTAAATGTGAATTTCTGTTGAATTTGGTCCCATCACAAAATACACAAAATAAAAGCTGTAGTGATCCTAACACACTGCTGTTTGTGCCTCTCTGTGTTTTCAATAAGATAGAAGTTCAAGTTGAATATCGAGATTGATCGATATGGGGAAAATAAATTTTGATTTTCTTTTTTTCACATATTGCCCAGCCCTACACAAAAATGTAGTTCTATGATAGTCTTTTTCATTAGTAATGAGATGGCATGGAATCTCAAACATCACCCCAACCCTCTCTACCATCTCTCCTCACGATGGCATCGCAACAAAATTCAAACCATGTTTATAACCAAATATAGTGAGGGATGGACCAATCTGGGGAGGACAGACTCTACGATAATGCCTCATGTTTCCTGTGCTGTCTGAATAGAGCTGGACAGAAGCCTGTGAGGGACAAAAAAGTGCTTCCTCATCCAAACTTCAAGAAAAGATTTGTCCTCTGCTGTTAAATGACATCCTCCTTCTCTTCAGTGGAATAGAAAAGTAGGCTGAGGATGGTCATTCCAAGCACTGGGTTTGCTCCGGGCTGTGCTGCCGATTTTGTTTCTCGGTGCTGTTGCCATGGAAACCGCTTACATTTGGAAAGGTAGGACACAGGTAGGAGGGCGTCTGCCACTGGAGCTTGTGCTGTAATGGCCAGTGTTTATCCCATCTTAAATCTCTCTCTGGATTACTTTTTGGGCTAAGGCTATGCATGTGTGTAGGAGCACTGAGGTCTGTGTAGGAGCACTCTGAGGCCTGTTTCACTAAGGCTGCTGCATTTGACACTTAAACGTTTGTACCAAAATGATGCGCCACTACTGAATCCTACATGTTTCACAGATTAAGAAAATAAAACCAGAGAATGAAGTACACGTGACTGATCTGCAATATGGTGTCTAGGAAAAAATAAAATAAAAATCAAGATTAAGCACAAATCATTCCAAATATGACTTCAAGTGTGTAAATGGTGAGAGAGTAAAGTGGATTTTGCAGAACAGGTCTGATTAAACATACAGCAAAAGTCTAAATTATTGGATTATCTCATTAATCTTGTGATCTGATTTTCACAGACCATGTAATGAAAAAAGTCTGTGTGTGCACTGGGAAGTGTTTACTGAAGTCATACAGACAGGTCACATGACTGCTCCTCAGGTCACATGACTGGTCAGTGTGTGGAACATAAACACATCTCATGACTGTGGCGTTACTTCACACTGTGGTTTCCCCAAAGTTGAATGTAAATTCCTCCTAAACTCATTTGGGGAATGGAGAAGTGAGCTGAACAGTTTTACGGTTGACATTGAAATCACATTTTTACTTCCATATTTTTGTTTTCTCAATTTTTTTATTTTTTTTTTTTTTGCTAAATTTGGAACTTATTTTCAAATATGTTCAATGTTATAATGAATTGAAAATCAGATGCTAATCAATACTAAAACTAGTAGTTGGTATCAATACTAGAAAAGTTCAGTTTCCAGGATAGAATTGAACCTTTCCTGAATAGGTTTAGAGTGATCTGATGTATTATGTATGAATTGTCCTCTCTAAAAAGCCTACCTGGTGTTGTGATTTTAATTCATTTACTCCCTTTTTCAGTAGTTACGATGTTCATTTTTGCTCAGTAATCATAAATAATCATCCTAACCCAATAATTAGATCTGATTTTTGGTCTGATTTGTTTACAGTCCTCTGGTCTGGAGTGTGGCTGCTTAGAACACTGGGAAGTCTCTGTGCATGTGGATAAAGTGAGTGGAGTCACAGGTTAGATAGGAGCGTGGCTGCTGTGGTCTTGTGTTGTTACTGGCCCAAGCTGACAGTGAACACTATAGAACAGAGAGACGACGTGTGAAAATGAAGTACAGACTCTGCTGGTGGATTAACATATTGTGAAGACAGATTGTCCAGCAGGAACCAGCCCTATTCTTCCTCCTGCATAAAATGATTTGTATTCATCTCATTGAATAATTGAACATTTGACTCATTTAACTTGGCTGCAGTGACCCCTTAGTCTTAATGGACACATAGTGTTAGAGCTTTTACAGTGATCTACGTGCATGTTCTTCTACTGTATCCTGATTTCATTATTCTGATCTAGTCACGTTGTCACCTCCACTGGTACACACCCATTCTGATGTCCACAATTTGTGCTCAGTGATCAATTTGTGCTTGTGATCAGTGATACTCACAGGATTTGGTAGCATTATGCACACATTTTAGTCCACTATCCATATGGGCCATCAGATTGGTCTGGTCTGGCAGCTGCGCTTTGTTTGGATGATGTACTATAACTGAACAGTTTTCAACAGGAAGTTATTGGACTTACTTCTTAGTAAGTTAAGTAGTTTCAGATTAATATTGGGTTTTAAAATTTCCAAAATATCACATTTATCATAAAGCAGAATAGATCCTCTTTAAGGCTGCAGTTCAGTCCACTTTATTTTTATAGTAAAATACATAGATATGGTGGTAGACTATAAAAAAGAAGTAAAACTCCTTTTAAAGAAAAATTATATTTTCCTCTGGGGCCCGGTACCAGATGGCGCACGGGCCGGTTTTAGGCCCCGGCCCGGTGGTTGGCAACCCCTGCTTTAAGGCATGCTTTTTCAAACCACATTGGCTGGTGTGTGGTGCTGTGCTGTCACAGGCTGAAGCTGGAGATCCTCTGTGCTCTCCACAGAGCGCACCAGAGCCCAGCTTCAGAGTCTAGAGCCAGATGTGGAGCTCTGAGCGTGGTGGATAAAAGGCCATTTGTGCCCTCCTCACCAGCACACACCTCCTTCTCACCAGCACACACCTCCTTCTCACCAGCACACACCTCCTCCTCACCAGCACACACGTCCTTCTCACCAGCACACACCTCCTCCTCACCAGCACACACCTTCTCATCTCCAACACACACCTTATCATCTCCAACACACGCATCCTTCTCACCAACACACACCTTCTTCTCCCCAGAACACACTTCCTCCTTTCCAGCACACACTACTTCCTCTCCATC